>JBAMBL010001642.1:0-158903 GCA_037043405.1 Drosophila subquinaria
TGGAATGGTAGATGCTTTTAATTTAAGTAACACTCAGCTCTTCATCCGAATCTTCCAAAAAGGCAATTTACAGATATATTTGCATTTATATTTATATTTTCTGGAGCTACAGCTTCAAAACTGCTTTTTCAACTACCCTTTCAACTTCTTTCTCAACTGCTTTTAATATCGGACATATCTGCCTAATATGTCAGATGAAGCTATATAGTGCTATATAAGCTATATATAGCTCTATTGTCTACTACGTTATTGAAAAAAAGAAATAACCTCAATTTGACAGATGGTCTAACATCTAAGATTTATATGTACATTGAAACTACGGCCCTTAATATACAAAATTTTTGCAAACTATTGATTTTTCTACTTAAATAACAAAAACTTAAAAAAAAAATTTAGGTCAAACTAGATTGTAATTATTGAAATACTCATACGTAGATTTTCAATTAATTCATATCTATGTTCTAGTTATAGTACGAGTTTATTATAAATTTCTTTTTAATTTCTAAGAAAAGAACTTGAAAAGTACTTTGACATTTATTTTAATCCATTCTTTGCAATTCTGTTTCATCAGGCTTTCTTTTAAATACTTGAAATTAATCAACTGCAGTTTAAAATTTATAGAAATTCAAGTTCAATCCCATTATACTAGATTTATGTATACTTATGTGATAAGGAGTTTTGAAAAAAAATTACTCACATCACCTAAAGTTCAAGTAATTTCTGAGTTTACGACAATAAAGGTTTAAATGTTTGGCCGAGTGCAATGTGAAGTAGAAATGGGTTTGCATAAACCATTGTCAGTTGCAGCGAACTATTCGTAACCCAGAGACAACATCTGCTGCTGCCAGATGACCCAGATGAGGTGGCATCTTCTCTGCCCTCCGCCAACTAACAAACACCAACCACCTGGGTGGTAGCCGGGTAACCTGGTCAACACCACAGTTGATAGCCCGGAGACAGTTGGCTTTTGTTTTAGTTGGTAAAGTTTATGCGCAGGCGGCTTGCTGTTTTCTTGACAAGCCAAACAGACGTGAAGGACATCGCAGGACTCGTTGAATGCGGCTGCTTTAGTTGCACTAACTACGAGTAATCGAAGTAAACTTTAATTTAAAAGTGCATTAATTTTTTGTGTTCCTGTCAAGGCGCAAACTGTTTTTATTTTGGTCAGGCTAGAGAACTGAATGAATGAGTTGCCAGTTTGACGATCTGACACAATGACCGAGTGGGCTAACTAAAGACTGACTGTGGAGCAAGGGAGGGGGAAAGCTAAAAGGGGGAAGGGGGAAAAGGAGGCTTATTGTTCGACAACAGTTGGCACCATTAAATGTCATGTACTCGACGCCAACTCAACTCAACTCAACTCAAACGAACTGTGTTTCATTCTGTCTGTCTCTGACTTTCTCTCTCTTCCTTTCTCTCTCTCTCTGTCTATCTCTTATTGTGTGTCTGTTTGTTGACCAATGTTTGTTTTGCATACTTTTCGGCGCCATTAACAGCAGACAGGCAACAAACAAGAGCAGTCATTGCCATTGGCTTTTGTTTCTTGTTTTAAAAATTATATAGTTGTTGTTGGTGCTGTTGTTGCTGTTGTTTTTGTTGCATCTGCTGCCTGCCTGCCACTGCAACATGTCATTAGAAAATACACAGGCACACACACACACACAAAAGTTGAGACTAAAAGTTAGTCCTTTACATCTCAACGCCAGACTCTGCAGGTGTTGTTCTCCTGTCCTCCTGTCCTCCTGTTCTCCTGCTGTCCCTTTTTTTAGGGGTCACAGCAAAGGCGAAATTCGGCCATTAGTTGCTGTAGGGTTGCGTAGGGTTGCCAGTGAGCCCCGGTGTGGCAATTAGTAATTGCCTGACCAACAACAAGCATTGCTTGTTTTTTCTCTTTTTTTTTGCTATTTGAGTTTTTATGAGCTCACTAGGCACGTAATTGTTTAGAAAATTTGTTGGGCAAAGGCTAGCATTAGGGTTGTAGACTATAAGCACTTAATGAGTGGGGAATAGGGTTGCCACAACTTTAGCGTGTATTGAGCACTCTTGGGAATCATATATAAATGGAAAGCAATTATGCTACATACTCGTAAAGTATTTGGACTTTGGCAATGAGGTCAATTGACAACCAAATTCTAAATAGAAACAAAGCCAAACCACACACACACACACACACACACACACACACACACACACACACACACACACAAACGTAATGTACGACGGAGTACTACGTATTGGTCTCCCAGAGGGAAATCAACTAATCGGCTTTGCAGACGACATCGCCTTGGTAACGGTAGGCAAGAAGCTGGAGGAGACTTCAGCGAATTGCAGCACAGCAGCCGACAGGGTAATTGAGTGGCTGACGCAGAACGGACTTGATCTGGCTGAACAGAAGTCCGAAGCCGTCCTTATCAGCAGCAGGAAAGTAGTGGAGACGGCAATACTAAGGATTGGTACCACAGCCATATCGTCTAAGCCAGCCATAAAGTACCTTGGTGTCATGATAGACCATAGACTATCGTTTAAGGAGCACCTAGCATATGCCAGCCGCAAGGCGGCCACGGCGACATCCGCCATTAGCCGAATAATGGCCAACTGCAGAGGCCCAAAACAACGGAGCAGAAGGCTCATAGCCGGCGTGGTCACCTCCACGATCATGTACGGCTGCGCAGTGTGGGCAGCGGCAATGCAGACACCTTCCTATAGCCGAGGATGCAATTCCAGCTATAGGCGGTGCGCTCTCCGTGTCGCCTCGTGCTTTAGAACTGTGTCGGAAGATGCTGCTTTGGTCGTAGCAGGAATGATACCCCTCGGGCTGCTAGCCGCGGAACGCCAGACCGGCACGTTAGCTAACAGAGCACTGCGGGAGGAGACGATTTCGAGATGGCAACGCAAATGGGAGCAGGCGAGCAGCGGCAGGTGGACGCAACGACTTATCCCCGAGTTGAAACCCTGGATAGAGCGCACACATGGGCAGGTTGACTTCTACTTGGCTCAAGTACTGACCGGTCATGGCTGCTTTAAAGCATATTTGTTCCGTTTCAAGCATGAACAAGACCCATACTGCGACCACTGCGGAGGGGGTGTCATTGAAGACGCGGAGCACTCGATCTTCCACTGCCCGCTGTTCACGCAGGAGCGGGAGCTTGCGGCAAGTCCCAACACCCCACTGACGCCCGGAAACCTGGTAGCCACCATGATTGCATCAGAACACGGATGGACGGCCATATCACACATGGCATCAAACATAATGAAGGAGCTGCGTCGACGAGAGAGGAGCCGACGGGAGGATAGCCAAACGAGCGACTAGCATGCTAGCCTACATCCGTCCTCGCGAAGTGGTGCTGATCGGTAGTTCCGCGGGCACGGATACCCCATCCCCCCCCCCCATCCCATATTGTTATATTATTTAATGTTTAATGTTAAATATTCTTAACTGTGTACTATTCCTAATAAAAAAAAAAAAAAAAAAAAAAAACACACACACACACACACACACACACACACACACACACTGCTGAGTAGAGCAGTTTTCTTTTGAACGCGCCGGTCGTGTTTTTTTTAAGTGGCTCTAGTGTAGTTGAGCTTTTCACACTGTTTTCCTGCGTGATCTTTCCTGGAAGATTAACAAAAAGGTGAACTGGAACGCTGTCGAGGCTTGACATTGCTCACCTGAGCTTGGTGGAACACTTGGAGAGTGCTGTGGCCAATCTTGGATTCCAAAGGCGGCTTCTGAAGGGCTTCAGTTCGGTGACAAGAGAGGGGAGGCCTGCCAGTGAATTGCTGCTTTCTTTCTTTCTCTCTTTCACTTCCTGGCTTTCACATTGCTGAATTTCCTTGCTTTCTTTGCACTTTGTGGACAAAACTTGCGTATCACGCCGCCAACCAACCAGCTGATCTAATCAACCTGCAGGGCTGCATCTCGATCACACGAAAGTTGCATATCAGCAAGCTTTCTGTTGGTCAACTCTGCAAACTTTCGCGCCAAGCCAATAATTCAAATTTAAACTTGATTTTGTAAATTAAATTTTAAATACAAAATTATCGTTTAAATTTGAGCACGCAACATCTCCAGATTGAGCTTCACCCCAACGGATTCACAAAATCAACTTTTTCGCGCCAAACGGATAATTTAAATTAAAATTTGAATATTTTTAACTTAAATTCAGTTAAAACTATCAATTTTAATTTTGTTTGTTTTGGAAATTGAACATCTAAAGCGAGAATCCGATCCAACTAAGGACGCTGTCTAGCCAAACAAACACTGCTCTGGCGGTGCCCATCCTGGCCGCTGGAGCAGCTGGCAATACAGGTGGGAATGGAGAATATATCGATGCGCAGGCGTTTGCAACATCGAAAAAGTTGACCCGAACACCGCCATCGTGTGCACATGGCCCGTCATCGGCGCCACCGAGGATCGCCGAAGGAGTCTTTGTCTTTGATGCTGGCAACAAAGATGAGACACCGAAAAGAGGCCGGGAAATAGAGAGTCCCACGAATATAACAAGGAAAACGCCCCCTAAGAAGCCCAAGAGCGTCAAAACACCACAACCAACATCACCTAGTGAACTTATGATGGAACTTGGTGGCATCCTTGGCGAAATTATTTATATGGTTGAGGATAAGAAGCCTGCTATCCGGCACATTAACCTGGAAATGAAGAAGATGATGAAGCGGATGAAGGAAATCCAGGAACAAGTGACTGATCAACTGGAGAGGGACTCCAAGGATGCTAAGCACACAAAAAGATGCACCAATTGTGAATCTGCACATCTCCAGAAGACAAGTTGCGCCCCTCCTGCGGCACCAATATCAGCTGAACATATCAACGAGTCTCCCATGGCCCGGAATATGGAACGCCCTATACCCAACTCACAGGAAAATGGAAATCTCCGTTCTGCTGATCCGAACATTGTGCAGCACCCATCCAAAGCTGAAAGCTCCAAATGGCAAAGAGTCAGCAAACGCACAAAGCAGACCAAGAATCAAAACTGCAGACCTGATGCAGTAATGATACGTTGCAAAGAAAAGGATGCGTACGCACAAGTCCTTAAAGCCGTCCACAGCGAGGTATCGATCCAGGAATTCAAGGATAATGTATCTGGAATTCGTCGCACAGCAGCAGGCGAGATTCTTCTGCGAATGAACAAGGCCTCCGACGAATCCACAGGGAAGCTGAGACAGAAAATGGTAGAAAACTCTACCAGATATCGGGAGGAGTCCCACAAGGCTCTGTTCTTGGCCCATTGCTGTGGAACATCATGTATGATGGAGTCCTACGAATTGATCTACCAGAGGGATGCAGACTCATTGGATTTGCTGATGACATCGCGCTGATTACAGTCCAAAACTTGCTAGCCGATGCGACTGACAGCTGTAGCGCCGCCGTTGACGCCATCATCACCTGGCTCACAAATCACGGTCTCTGCCTCGCAGAACATAAAACTGAAGCCGTCCTAATCAGCAGCAGGAAAAAGCCGCAAAATCCTACAATCCGCATAGGTGCCACAACGGTTGTGACTAAGCCAGCAATCAAGTATTTGGGAGTAATGATAGACCACAGGCTAAAGTTTAAAGACCACCTGCATCTCACAAGCATCAAAGCAGCACACGCAAGCAATGCCATAAGCAGAATGATGGCAAATACAAGAGGTCCAAGGCAGCAAAGCAGAAAGCTCATAGCGGGAGTGGTTACTTCAATCCTGCTGTATGGATCCACTATCTGGGCTCCAGCGATGAGCGTACCCTCGTACAGCCGGGACTGCAAGGCCGTGTACAGGCGATGCGCTTTAAGAGTGGCTTGTGCTTTTCGCACTGTCTCCGAAGCGGCAGCACTCGTCGTTGCTGGAATGATCCCACTGGATCTCTTAGCAGAGGAACGATGCAGCGGAATAACAGGAAGCAGAGCCCAACGGGAAACCACAATCTTGCAGTGGCAAGCAAGATGGCAAAGCTCCGTAAATGGTAGCTGGACACGGCGTCTGATATGTGACATTCGACCATGGATCAAACGTCGCCATGGACAAGTCGATTTTTACATCTGTCAGCTGTTGACAGGACATGGATGCTTTAGAGCGTATCTCCATCGCTTTAAGCACGCAGAAAGTCCATATTGCGACCATTGTCTAGGCGAAGTGGTAGACGACGCCGAACACGCCTTTTTCGAGTGTCCCTTGTTCGATTCATTACGAAGAAGAATGAGGGCAGACGGACATCAATTCACCGCGGACAACATAGTCGATCACATGCTGAAAAATGAGGAGAACTGGAATGCCGTGGGACGGATGGCAGCAACCATAATGAGGGAGCTGCGCCGCCGAGAGAGGAGCAGAGCCGCCGACTAGGTCCAAGAGCTTAGCATGTCTTCAACCGCCCCGCGAAGTAGAACTCCATAGCCCAATCCCGCGGGAGCGGACGAAGCCCCTTTTCTCTCCACTTCTCTTCATCCTTATCTATCTTTTATATCTTTCAACTCACTACTTGTTATATCTTTAGATCGTTTTATATGTACTTATTATCTATGCTTCATTTAAAGAATATAAAAAAAAAAACACACACACACACACACACACACACACACACACACACACACACACACACACACACACACACACACACACACACACACACACACACACACACACACACACACACACACACACACAAGATTGAGTTTAAACGCGCGGGACGTGTTTTGTATCGGCTCCGTTGTTTTGATAAAGTTTCTGTGAATTCTCCTTGGTGATTCTACCTGGAAGACGATTGAGCGGGTAAACTGTGCTACGGCTGAGCTGTGTCACTACTCACAGGTATCCGGAGGCCTGCCTTGCGGAGGCTGTATTAACTTTTCTGCCCAGAAAAGCGGGTGCCAGAGCGGACTTCGAGCGGTGGGCGAGGGAGGGGCTGCCTCTTGCTAGACTGCAGCTTTCTCTCTTCAACTTTCGCTTTCTGGCTTTAATTTCACTGCCTTTTGTCTGCGCACTCTCATTGGAGGAAAAATTAATTGTTTTGTCACGCTGGCCAGGGCTGGCAAGCACCAGTCGGCAATCAGCTGCTACACAGAGCTGCCAGACCGATCGTTGGAGTTTCTGCAGCAGCGAGCTTTTTGTTGGTAGCCAACTGACCGTTCGCGCCAAACGGACTGTTTGAATTTAAATTTGAATTGAAACTCAAATTTAAATCTAAATAAAGGTTAAAATCTAGATAATTTTTTATCCTTTTGCCCAGCAACATTTTTTTTTTTGATTTTTGATTTTTGATTTGAATATTAAATTTCATAATTTAAAAAATTCTAAAATTTTTCAAGTTTTAAGTTTGAATATTTAAATTTGAACTTGAAGGTTTTAGACTGCGAGAAGGCGAAGTCTGGCGGCAGACTCAAAAAAACGCTAGGTTGATTACCGAACAAAAAATCAATCATGGAAGATCTCCAAGGTTCTAATACCACCGAGGAACTTGTGCAAGAAGGGAATCCATTTGCAAGAAGAGGTCGGGTGAACAGATCACCTCAGGGTGGTTCTCTCCAGCGGAAGTCAGGCCTAAACCTCGTGCGCCAGCTAAGACACTGAAGACGCGTACAGAAAGACCAAGAGACCCAAACACGGCGCTCTGCGACCTAGGCCAGGAGATTGCTGATCTGGTCAACATGCTGGAGGAAAATGGAGGAGCTCGGAGGACTATCCACCAGCCTATGCGAGATGCTATAGAAAGCATTAGGGCGTTGTATGAGTTGGTAGCCATCCAACTGCACAACGACAAGGCGAAAGAGGTCATACGATCTACCCAGGCTTCCCAAACATTCGCCGCTATTCCGTATAGCTGCCGATCAAAAGAGGAAGCAAAAGGCGAGAGCGCAAACGCCCATCACGAAAAGGAGCAAGGACGAGGGAACGCCCAGCGTCGCGATACAGGCGAATGAGAATTCCTCCTCAAGCGAAGGCGAAGAGAGTGAGCGAAGTACGCCCATCAGAGCTGAAGTGGGTGGCACCTGGAAAAAGGTGTCTAGGAAGCAGCGCAAGCCGAACGAAAGTCATGCCCAATGTCAATCCCAAGGATAAGCCTAAGAACAGGCTGTTAAAGGAGCGTCCACGGCAGGACGCCATTATAATCGCGGCTTCCGGAGAGCAGAGCTACGCCGATATACTGCGCAAAGTTAAGACGGACGAAAAGCTAAGCGGATTCGGGCAAGCGGTCGAAAGAATCAGGAAGACGCAAAAGGGTGAACTCATTCTCCAACTTAACAAGTCTGGAGAGGACACCTCAGCATTCCGGGAGCTGATCGGAGAGTCACTGGGCGAGATGGCATCGGTAAGAGCGATGACGCACCGAGTTGTGATCGAGTGCAGGGACCTGGACGAAGTCACGACACCCGAGGACATTAGGGATGCTATCAAAAGCCAGCTGCAGATATCGGACATCCCACCGGAGGACATCAGCCTTCGCAAGGCATACGATAGCACCCAAATAGCGACAGTAAGGATGTCAGCCGAGTGTGCCAGAAAGGCTCTCAATGTCGGGAGGCTGAAAGTTGGCTGGGTTAACTGCAGGCTTCGAGAAAGAGTATCCCTCACAAGATGCTTTAAATGCTTGGAGTTTGGGCACATGGCAAGGCAGTGTACAAGCGAAGTGGACAGATCGGACATGTGCCGGCGTTGCGGTCTTAAAGGCCATATCGCGAAGGACTGCGAGCGCGAGCCACAATGCATGCTCTGTAAGGACACACAACAGGATGCGAAACACATTGCTGGTAGTGGTAGGTGCCCACGGTTTCGAAGTGCACTAGCCCAGAAAGCATGAAGTTTTTACAATTAAACTTGAACCACTGTGAAGCGGCAAGCGCTCTCCTGGAGCAGACAATCAGGCAGCGTGGAACGGACGTGGCCTTAATATCGGAGCCTTACCGAGGGAGGACAGAGAATGGATGGATTTCGAGCAGCTGTGGCAAAGCGGCCTTATGGGCTCTCAAGACTCTCCCCCGGGAAGTCGAGTCGAGTCAGGTCGGGTTTGCTAGAGCCAAAATTAATGGGGTAACCATCTACAGCTGCTACGCACCACCGAGCTGGGAATTGAGCGAGTTCCAGGACATGGTGGAAAGGCTCACTGATGACGCTCGAGGAAGGGCTCCACTAATTATCGCCGGCGATTTCAACGCCTGGGCGGTGGAGTGGGGCAGCAACTCAACGAAGCCGAGAGGTAAAAGCTTAGTGGAAATGGTGGCGACTCTCGATTTGTGTATCGCAAATGACGGAAAGGAACTGACATTCTCCAAGGCCGGCAGAGGATCCATCATCGATGTGACCTTTCTTAGCAGTTCCCTAAGTAAATATACCACCTGGGAAGTTGGTAAGGATTTCACATTCAGTGACCACCAAGCGATCCACTTCAGGACCAATGATCGTCGAACAAGAGACCTTCGACCACCGAAGTTGACAGGCCCTAAATGGAAAGACGACAACCTCGATGAACCAGCACTAGCACAATGGCTACACCTGGCTAGCTGGCTGGCTGGCAGCGCCGAAACCATGGCATGCCAACTCGCGAGGAATCTGGTGACAGCCTGTGACGCCTCTATGCCGAGAAGGCGACCGAGCAAGAGAGGGGCACCCTGCTACTGGTGGACTGAAGAGATCAGTCGCCTTAGACGTAGTTGTCTACACGCTAGGAGGCTATCTCAACGAGCGAGAGGTCGACCAGACTTTGATGCCAAACTAGAGGACCTCCGAGTTAAAAAGAGGAACCTCAAACGGGCAATCAAAGAGAGTAAGTCGAGGAGTTTTCGCAAAATCTGTGATGAGGCTGAGATCAATCCATGGGGCACTGCCTACAAGGTGGCCACAAAGAAACTAAGGAGCCAGTGGACACCCAGAGTAACATGCCCAGCTACCTTGCGCTCAATAGTGAATGCACTCTTTCCAGAACACCCGGCGGAGACACGGATTCTTCACTCGTTTAACGCGGAGCATGTTGATGGCGTGACGACGTTGGAATTAAAAGCCGCTAGTAGAAGCATTGGTGACAGGAAGGCCCCAGGACCGGATGGCATCCCTAATAAGGCACTAAAGGCGGCTCTAGCAGCTATGCCTGAAGCGTTCACACTAACGTTCACCCAGTGTCTAAGGGAAGGCGTATTTCCGAAGCAGTGGAAATTTCAACAGCTCCTGCTCCTACCAAAGGGAAAGAAAGCGACAGACGAGTCCTCTGCGTTTAGGCCAATCTGTCTGCTTGACACGACAGGCAAAATCCTGGAGAGGATTGTCTATAATAGACTGTTGGCATTCTTGGAGGCCAGCGAAGGAATTTCTGAGCGGCAATTTGGATTCCGGAAAGCCCGATCCACGATAGATGCAATCCAGATGGTAGTCGGAGTCGCTGCCAATGCGATCGAGGGCACTCGGTGGAGGTGGGGAACCAAGGAATACTGTGCGGTCATCACCCTAGACATCCGCAACGCATTCAACTCCGCAAGGTGGAAATGCATCCTAGGAGCTTTAGGCCGCAAGATGGTACCCTACTACCTAAGAAGGATGGTATCCAGCTACCTATCCGAAAGGACCCTAGAGTATCAGACCAAGGACGGTCCTCGGCGCTACAAAGTCACAGCAGGAGTTCCACAAGGGTCGGTCCTTGGGCCACTCCTATGGAACATAATGTATGACGACGTATTGCGCATCCAGCTCCCTAAGGGATGTACCCTAGTGGGATTTGCCGACGATTTGGCACTAACGGTGGTAGCCAAGCATGTCAGCGAGGTAGAGGAGGCAGCTGAAAACGCTATCGCCATGGTTAGGAACTGGCTCACGGAGGCGGGTCTGCAGTTAGCAGGACACAAGACTGAAGCGGTACTAATCTCCAGCAGGAAAATAGTGGAAAGGATGCAGGTTAAGATTGGCGATGTCACCATACACTCGAAGCCAGCCATCAAATATCTGGGAGTTATGATTGACAACAGGCTAAGCTTCCGGGCACACACTGAGTATGCCAGCGCGAAGGCAGCAAAGACCCAGGCATCTCTGTCGCGCATGCTACCCAATATTGGTGGACCCCGGGCAGGAATCCGAAGGCTGCTCGCGAGAGTGGTGGCCTCAGTGCTGCTCTATGCAGCTCCCGTATGGGCTATGGCACTAGATAGGAGTCAGGAGATTCGCAGAAAAGTAGCGGCACCGTACCGACTGGCTGCAATTCGTGTCATATCAGGATTTCGAACCGTATCAGAGGATGCTGCTCTGGTACTGGCAGAAATGATCCCAATTGACCTCTTAGCAAGAGAGATGGTCGAGCTGTATAGATGGAGACAGGAGAGGGGGCGTATTCCACCTGCGGAGGCGATCAGGCGTTCAGAGAGGGCAGCCACGATGGCAACATGGCAGGCAAGATGGGACGCATCTGAGAAAGGCCGGTGGACACATCGCTTAGTTCCCAAGGTGCAGGATTGGGTAGACCGAGAGAGAGGAGAAGTCAACTTTTACCTCACTCAGTTTATCACCGGTCATGGAGGATTTAGAGACTACCTGTACAGGTTCAGGCATGAGGAGGTACCCTGGTGTCCGTGTTTGCCCACAGCATAGGGAGAACCCAGAGCACGTGCTATTTCACTGCTCCAGATATGCGTCATGGACGACACAGGTGATCACACCGGAGGAGCTTATTTCATTCATGGTGGAATCTGAGGTGAACTGGACAGGCGTTAGCAACCTCGTTATACGTATCCAGAGAGATTTGAGACGCTGTGAGGTTGAGCGGCGAATGATGGAGACTGCCTAGAAAGGCAACCCGTCCCCGTGAAGTGATACTGGTCGGTAGTTCCGCGGGGAATGAGGAGTGAGGAGTGGGGGGGTGGTTTTAGAGGATTTCCACCTCCCTTTCGCATGGGCCACTAGGTGTACTGCGTACATCTACGTCCTTGAAAAAAAAAAAAAAAAAAAACACACACACACACACACACACACGCACACACTCAAGTAACAAGCTGAACTGCAATTGAAAAAGCGCATTAAAAATTACATGTAATTCAATGAAATTGCGGAAATGAATGCGGTTTTTTGCGCAGTGTGTGCGTAAACGGAAGTGCGACAAGAGTGTAAAATATTTTTTGTAGTTAATTAATAGTTAATTAACAAATATGAATTTCACAAACCTGCACCGAAAAATTTACCTAAATTTCAAGCGTCAATTAATAGAAGCAAAATCGCTGTCGAATGACCTCGACACTAGTGTGTGTGTGTGTGTGTGTGTGTGTGTGTGTGTGTGTGTGTATGCGTGTGAGTGTGTGTGTTTGGCAGCAACGGAAATGACAGTGCTGCAACGACGCAGGAAGCAATAACCGAATTCAGTTACGTTGCACGGAAATGACACACGGCACGGGAATGGGAACGAGATGCAGTTATACACACATGCCAAATGCACGGACCTTTTTCTCTCTGTGTATGTGTGTTCGAATTGGGACAACTAATATGCAAAAATTGGTAGAAAATGAGCTTCTACGAATTCGATGGAGGCGATGCTGAAACTGTGCTAACGGTAAATTTCCGGTTAGCCTGAGATTGCATCTCCGACAATTAAAAATAATTAATTTAAAGTTTCTTCTGTCTTAACTTATTGCTATCAGCTAAATAGCTGTTGCTATTTTTCCTTTGAAATCCCCCTTATAAAATTTATTACCTCCCTCCGTAATATTTATACAAAAACACAATTTTAATTTATTATTTTACAATTTATTTATTTAGTTTTTCTTCATCGTAATTTACTTTACTTTCGTATATTTACTGGGTTTCATCTGCATTATATATATTTATTTAAATATATATAGATTTAAATATATATGTACTTGAGTCTAAGTTGTTTACCTTCAATTTAATTCCACTTTTTGGTTGTTCTTCAATCCTATTTTTGTTTTCCTTTTGTTTTACTTTTAATTTTTATTTGTTTGCCGGCATTTGCAAGTAAATGCTGATTTATATTATTTATTTGTATAATTATACAATAATATATGTATATATATAGAAATTTGTTGGTTTTTCACATGATTAATAATAAATTATATTTATAATTAATTACAATAAATTGCATAACAAAATTGATTCGACTTGCATGTTTTTCCATTTTTATGAACTTTTTTTAGCTTTGTTAATATCAATTAGTTATACTTAATACAATAATTTCATATTGTATATAGTTATATTGTTATTGTTGTTTTTTTCTACATCTGCTTCTTTTTTTGTACACAAATAGAAAACAATGCAAATTAATATTAATGTTAATATTTTCCACATCTTTTTTCTTCCCTTCACTCCACCAGTTAATTTGCTGTTTGTTGTTTTTGATGGTTTTTTTTATATTCGATTTTAGACTATATAATACCCTTCCTTGGGGTATAAATAAATTTGAAATTCCAAAAGGGACTTTGGATTCAATTGTATTGAATAACAGATATAATGATGGGTATTAAATCTTCGGTCCACCGAAGTTAGCTTTTTTTTAACTTTTTAATATGTGTGTAAAAGTTTGCGTCCTTTTGGGAATTGTTTGTTAGTTTTGCGGTTGAATTTTAAACATACAAAAAATATTTGCAATTTTGTTGCTGTTTTCGTTTAATTAATTCTAAAAAAAAGAGTTTATATTTAGTTGCATATTTAATTTGTTCGATTTCATGTTGCTGTGTTAATTACTTTTCAATTTTTAATTGGATTCTTATTTGTTTGTTTAATTAATAACTATCCGCTTGATGTAGCTAAGTACAATGCCTGCTAATATTTGTTGTTTAGTGATAAAAATTATGTAATTGATTTTGTTTTTCGCTTTTCGTTTTTTGGTTTATACATTTAGCACTTAATGGGCCAGTTAATGCCCTGTTAAGGCTCGTATTGACTGTCAAAATGTTTAGCTTGTTAATTTGTCATGTGACTCTTACTACAATATACATATTTGGTATTTAATTATGATTCTTTTTTTTGTGTTTTTCATTATATTTTGTATAACAATTACTATCATTTGTTATTTGTTGTATTTGCATACATAAAGTTAAGAAATTCGTTATTCATTTTGCTTTAAACAATTTTACATAGAATATAATATTTTTTATTTTTACAGAAGCTCAATCTCTGTATCAACTTAATAAAAGTATTTTAAAAAAATAAAAAGAAATAATAATGTTAAAACATTTACCAAAATGCACTGCAAAAGTATTAATTAAGACTCGAGGTGTCTCAATTACTGCTTCAGCTCCTCCAAGGCGCCGGTCTTCTTGTTCTTTTTGACCTGGGCATAGAGCGAGGCGGCTTTATAGTTGATTGGCCCATAATGCTGACTCTCGAGATCGGCATAGATGAATTCATCATCGAAACTTGCGGCATTCAATGGCTGTGTTATTGTAATAGTATTGCAAAGTAATTAAATAATAGTTGAGAAACTTTCTTATACATAGGTAATGCCATCGAACATCGGTTAGGAAAGCGGTGCACGCATGCATCATTAATAATCTATAACTCCTGTCGTAAATGTTAAACTGATTAGAGCCGATCAGAGATAAGAGCGAGAGAAAAGTGTGTGCTAGAATAGCATATTGAACGATTTCAAGTATCGAATCGATCGAATTGATCTCAAATTGACAGCACGACAGTTGAAATAAATTATTAACAGAAATACAAATTCATTGAATTATTAAAATAAATAAATCAAAAAACACGATAGATTTACCTTGTTCTTGTTTTGTGACATGAAACATTTAGCTGGCATTTTAGTTGGAAAGTTATACAAAATAAATTTAGAATATATAGGTATTGCTGCCTTTGTATGGATCCTCAAAATCGGACACATGCTATAAGAAATCAACAATTTATGTAATTTAGAACACACTTTAAATTGAATTTTACTCGTATTTGTGTTAGATTGTTGGATGACGATGTCTTTGGGTTAATCGCGAAGTATGTGTTTTTGAAAGTGAATTTGCTTTGCTTTGGTATTTTCATATGCTTTTTAAATGTAATCAATAATAAATAAATAAAATAAATATAGTTAAAAATACATTTAAGTTGTTTGCTTGGCTTCTGTTTGGTTTTGCTTCATTGTTTGCTCTTAAATAATATTTATAAATAAGATGAAAAGCATTGCTTTCTATTTACAATATGTTAGGAGAGTTTACACACAAGCTCTCGAATACATACACATATATAAATTTGTAATTTACACAAAACTTCTTCAAACTTAACACACATACAGTCAGAGTTGTCTTAATCCATAATACTTAGCTATTTATAATCATATCTATTAATATATGTTCGTATATATATAATTCTGAATGAATCGCTTGCTGTGCTGGGAATGTTAAGTGTTTTTAAATGTTATTTAATTAATAATTTATTAAGTTTATATTTAAGCTAACTATATACACTAACAAGAAGTGGCAATCAATTTTCAACTTTGACCTTTGCACACATTGTCTATATTCGATTTCTTCATTTTGGGTTGAGAATCTCGGGCTTCTCTGGAGGCCTATAATGCGAGAATATATTTATGAATATGTGATAATGTGAATAATGCAGAATGAAGTTGAAAATCTGGGCAATCTTCCTCCTTCATTTGAGTGAATTTGTGATACTCTAGAAACTATTGTATATTTTAGTTAATTTTAGCATCTGTCGATCTGTCGAGTCTCTGCTTAATTAGTTATTTTTATGAATTATGCTAATTACAAATATGTACTTATTCCTTTCCCTCTCCCACATCTGTAGTTTGCTCTAGTCGTAAATACTTAATACCTTGTATGCGTCGTTTAGGCCTGTCTAACTGTCTGCCACATTTGGTGGCATTCTAAATGTGCACCTCGCGATAGCTCTGAGTCATAAAGTATCTCAATGCACCCGCAGTTGCATTGGCAATTGCTGCATTGTTGTTGTTGCTGTTGCTGTTGCTGTGGGCAGGTGTTGTTGGCGGTGCTGTGAGATTGTGTGATGTCACCTCCTCCTCCTCATCATCATCATCAACTTCATTGTCATTATCGACCATGTACTCCTCCTCGCAGAAAGAATAGCCCAAGTCCTCCTCCTCCTCCTCCACTTCTTCCGCCTCATCAGCAACAGTTGCCGTTGTTGTTGTTGCTGCGGCGGCAGCAATTTGTTCGCTTTGTTCCTTCTTTGGCCGTGTAAACATAAAGTCCGGATGCGTTTTAGTTAGCACCTCTAATGCCTCCAATGAAGCGGCAGGATTTAGTTGTTGTTGCTGCTGTGCCTCATTCTCTTTGCGTTTTTCATAATCAGGCAATGTGGCTGCTGCTGTTGCTGCTGTTGTTGTTGCAGGTGTTGGTGAAATTGGCTTAAAGGCATGCCGCTCACTTAGCGCCAATGGACGATAGATGAGGGGCCCCAACTCGTGTTGCTGCCATTGTTGCTGCTGCTGCTGCCTCTCGTGCTGCTGCTGCTGCAGTTGGCGACGCAGCTGCTGCAATTTGCCATTGGCTGTTTGCGTGGTCTGAAAGTGGAAGGTGTGATGTTTGCGCAACGGCAGCCGCATCGGACGTCGCACCACCAGACAATCGTAGGCGCCGCCGGCCAGTGGCTGTGTGGCTAGGGGCGTGGCACTCGGCAGGGGCGGGACATATCTTAAATTCAGATTGCAGTCAGTGACGTTGGCGGCAGCAGCATCTAATCGACTCGCCTGCAGCAGCAATTCATTTGGCATTAGCATTTGTTGTTGATGATTGCCACTCCCACACCCCCTGCCATGGTCAAGCCCCCGCCCGCTCCCCCGCCCACCATTGTTGTTGCTGCTAATTTGTTGCGACGTTGCTGCTGATGCTGCAGTTGCTTCAGCGTTGCTGCTGTCGTTGTTGTTGCTGTTGGCATTAGGGGCTTCGGCATCGACGACATAATGCCGTTTGATATGTGCGTAGGGGTCGCTGATGGTCTGTCGTCGTAGTTTCTTGTTGCAGGCGTGCATGTTGCTGCTGTGGTTGGTGTTGCTGCTGCCGTTGTTGTTGTTGCTGCTAGCCCGTTTAAGTGCTAAAAATGGATTATTGGCCAGCAATTGGTTGGACTGCGGTTAGTTTTGTGGTTGCAATTGATCAAAAGGCATTTTGCATGCATGCAGTTGCAATTGTATTTTAGTTGTTGTTGTTGTTGTTAGTGATAGCAGCATTGCATTTTTGTGTTGTTGTTGTAGTTGTTGTTGACATCAAAATTAGATTTTTTGGTTTGCAATATAAAGCAAGTGTGCGACATGTAAAAGAAATCAATTAAAAATAATAAAATCAAATATGAAAATTGTGGTAAATTAAGAAAAATATTGTAAATTATTCAATTAAATATTCAAATAAAAATCTGCTAGTAACAAATCTATCTTCCCTTAACCCTTGTGTACTCGTAAGTGGCATATTTTTCTTAGTGTGATTGCATATTTATGTGTTTTTAAGCCAAGTTTCTTTTTAAAATTATGTTTCCCAAATCGGACGTTTCATTCCAAACTTTATAGTTAATTAAATACACTTTAAATGTTTCATTCTATTGATTCCTCTTGGAAGCTAAGCCAATATTGTATTAGATAAAATTCATATTGCGCAAAATTTATGTTATATCAAACACAGCAGTGTTTCATTCCACTGTTTCATAGAAAGTTAACCTCAAATATTTGTGTTAGTTTCAAAAGTATGTACTGCTCTAGAAAATTTGAAAGCCCCAGTGGCCTAATGGATAAGGCATCGGCCTCCTAAGCCGGGGATTGTGGGTTCGAGCCCCATCTGGGGTAAAAAGTCTTGTTAGAGAATTTTTGGTATGAATTGCGCGGAAAGTCAATAATATATTTTAATTATTTTGAAATAGTTCAAAGATTTGATTAATAAATATTTATTCGTTAAAAAATTTTACTTCAGATATTTATTATAAACTAAATTAAAACCATTTTGATTCCTTTCAAAAGACTTTTAGCTGATGCTCAATTTCTCTGGACTTCTTCTTATTTTTCTAGTTCTATGTATCTATTCCTATTCTAATTCCAACGCCCTTGAACAAAGATAAAAATTGGAGTAAGTAACAGAAAATGAATCAAATTGTTGCGACTGAAACCGCATTAAATTGCTGCGGCAAATTGGGGAAAATGTAATTCAAAGTGAGTTCATGTGAATGTGTCTGTGTGTGTGTGTCTGTGAGGTGTTTGTGTGGGCATATTGAGGGATTGCCCCTAGAAATTGAGCTGCCTGCACATGGGCTGATGAGCCTAAAACGAATCTTGAAGCATACGCACCTCATGCGGACCCACGCGATGCTGCAGCTGTTGTGTTGCTGCTGCTGTTGTTGTTGCAGTGGAGGGGGGCTTGCACTTGCCACGACTGGCAGCACTGAGGCTGCTGGCGACGGACAACATGGAGGCGGAATGTCCAGGCTGATGGCCCAGTTGGTACTGTTCGTAATCCTCGGGTGTTGTGATTTCCGGCGTTGGTTGCTGCTGCTTGTGTTGCTGCTGCTGTTGGTGATGACGATTACAGCGATTGCTGACGCTGACGGTGCCGGTGCCGCTGCTGTAAATCGAATTGCAGGAGCTGAGCGAGGTGGGATCTGTGACTGGGGCCGAGGAGCCCGATTCATAGGACGAATGAATATTGTGCGCCGGAGAAGCGGCACGTGTCGCATGTTGCTGCTGCTGCTGCTGCTGTTGACCCTCCACATTCATGTAGACGGGCTTGCGGGCCAGATTCAGACCCGAGGAGGAAGCCTTATGCGCCTTGGGCGTGCGTTGTCCCAATGCCGGCAACTGCGACTCATACGAGCTGTTGGAAATGCCCGAGTCGCTGCGATAAATGCTCAGTCGCTCGGGTTCCATCAATTGGAAGTCAGCTCCGACTCCGACGCCTGCTTGGACATCAGCCTTTTGCTGGTGCTGGCGATGGTGATGTTTCTTCTTGTGGCTCGCCGAGACGACAGCAGCTGCCCCAGCAGCATGTGATGCTTGTGGTTGTGTGTGCAACTGGACACTGGTCAGACTCAGATTGAGATTTAGATTGCCAGCTTTATTGTTGCTGTGACTGTTGCTGTGACTGTGACTGTGGATAATGTTGCTGCTGTGCTTCCTGCTGCTGCCGTCGCCGCCCATTTCGATGTCAATGTCCAAGTCGCCGCTGCACTTGTCCGCCACATTCTCGTAGACGGGCGGATCGTACAGGCGCATGGGCTTGCCACTGCCGGATTCAATATCGCCATGGCCACCGCCAGCAAAGGAATGATGTCGCTTGCATTTGGACGTTGAAGTTGATGTCGCTGTTGCCGTTGCTGTTGCCAACGATGCATTCAAATTGTACGCTGGCTTCTTAAGCTTGTTCGCACCATTGGGAAACTTGAGGGAGTAGAATTTCTTGTCCACGTCCATGCGTTCCAGCAGACTGCCCGCCTTGCCGCGCTTGCCGCGCTGCATGCTGCCCAGCAGCTCCTCCCCGGCAGCGTCGTACTTCTTGAAGTTGCTCGCTGCCAGAAAGGGATTCGTGTTGAGCAGTGCCGAGGTGGGCGCCGGTGGTGGCGGTGGCACACGCTCAACCACCGCGTAAGTGGGCTGATAATCATGCTCGATGGCATTCAAAAGTTGTGCATTTGATGCCGAGTTCGTGTGGAATTTCTGCGATTGCTGCTGCGATTGTTGCTGCTGCTGATGCTGTTGGTGCTGTTGCTGCTGCTGCTGGTGATGATGTTGCTGGTAGTATTCGGTGTAACTTTTGGGAAAGCAATTGCTGAGATTATACTGTATTTGATCGGAGCTCGACTCGAGCTGATCCATGCTACGATTGTGAGGGGGCGGGGCTGTGCAGCCACGCCCGTACTGCAAAGTGTTGTACTGTTGATGTTGTTGTTGCTGCAACAGTTGCTGCTGCTGCTGCTGCTGCTGGTCGTAGTAATGTTGAGGATGCGGATGCGGATGCTGTAGAGTCTGGTGTTGTTGCTGCTGCTGCTGGTTGTTCATTGCTGGACCAATATTTCCATTGAGTCTCTTGGGTCGTGGAGCGACGCGCACCACATTTGTGTTGTTATTAAAATTTGTAGGGGTAGTAGAGAACTGCGGATGCGGATTGCGGATTACGAATGCGGATGCGGATACATGCAATTTGTTTCATTTACGCAAATTGGCAGCGTGTTAAGAGAGCGTTAAAAGAAAAGACATTCGATTAGTTGTCGGTTAGTCAAGGCCCTGGTTTTTGGTTTTAGTTTTAATTTGCTGTCAGTTACAGTTTCAGATTTACAGTTAGAGCTTGAGTTTAAAGTTAATTGGTTGTGGGTGAATTGTTGTTAACTGTTTTGTGTTCTGTACAAATATGTGTCGAAACTAGCGAAACAACATAGATGGGAATTATTCATTGGAGAGATTGGAGTATAACATTAATAAGCGAGTTCAAAGGGATATCTATTACTATTTAAAAATATTATTTATTCATTAACTTCTTTATATTGTCAACATATTCTGATACCTTTAAATACCCAATGACATTAGCTTAATTAAACACATTAGCATTGAATATCAAAATGTTAACAGAAAATAAAATAAACGAGTTTCTTTATACATAAGATTAATCAAATTAGTATTAAGCTATTATCATTGGGTTGTGAATACAAACGATTCTTAATATGAAGATCTGTATACAATTTTTTAAATATTCTTTAACCATATTATATCCGATTGACTCGCATATTTAATAAAATAAATATGTATGTAAAAATCTGATTAAACTTAAATAAAATTAATAAATAAATTGTAAGAAACTTACAAGCTAAACTTTGCAAGCTACCAAACCATAAGATATAGACACAGTAAAAAACTAGATTTAATGTCAATTAAGCATACAATTTGAAGACTTAAGATAAAAACCAAAGCCAAGAGAAATGAAAGGCAACCAAATTCACTTGACGACACATAAATCATTATTATTATTATTATATTTCGCAACATTTCGTTTTGTATTTTTTTCTTTTCTTGCGAAATAACTGAAACGGATATGCTTGATTTTTTGATGTCGAAAGGAAAAGGAAGTAAAAAAAGAAGAAATGAAATGAAAGAGCAAAAAATTACATTGAAATGACAAATGAATGATGAATGAGACATCATTAGAAAAATGGAAATGGGAAAAGCGAAAAGCTTTAAGATTAGTCTAGTTATATAAATAGTACTATTCGTAGATAGACTAGATTTGTATTATCTCTATATATATGTAGGTATATCATAAACATAGGAAAACCAAACTAAATATAAATACATATGTATGACATAACAGTAAATATCAGAAAACAATGTGAAGAAGACAGAGATAAAGATAGACATTGAAAAGAGACAAAGCTTCGACTTATACATATTTACTTAAAACGATTAAGATCAAACTTTTTATAGGCAATATTACGATATAAGCGCAGTGTTTGGATGCCATGTGTGTGAGTATGTGTGTGTGAGTGTGTGAGTGTATTAAACAAATCTGATACTCATTTATAAGTTAATAACAGAACAATAAGAATAACTGTACCTTGTTAGGTGCCGTTTGCAGACCATGAAACGGTAGATTCTCATACTCGCCAGGTTCCGTCAATGGATCCCCCAGTGAAGACGACTTGTCGTGTACTATATCATATAGTATAAGTATACGTATACGGATCCGTTCATTGTGGCGATTAGAGTTGAATATTTTTGTTTGTTTTTAATCATAACATTAATTCATAAGTGTTTTATTTGTTGGTTTTTTGTTTTTTTTTTCGACGTTTTTGGTAAATCAGAAGAGCAAATGAGATAAATATAAACGAAAATATTTTGAAAATGGATAAAGAAGAAGAAAATTGAATTAGTCAATTATAAAATCATAAATTATTAAGACTAAAACTCATATCACTAAAATTAAACTAAAGTTTTTTATGTTTTTCTTTTTTCTTATAATAATACCTAGAACTCGAAAGCCTATTCAAATTATAGTTACTTAATTTAAATTTTGTTAGGTTTTAGATTTTATTTTAAGTCGTTTCTTAATCAGTTTTTTTTTAAAGGTCATGCAGAAACTTGAACAAAGGACAATTCACAGGCAGGCAACATTTATACATTGAACAAGTGCAAGACGAAATTAAATAAATAAAAAAGAAAATAGTTTATAAAATATATATAGAACATCGATAGTTTAACTAATGACAAGTTGCTGATTGCGTTGATGAATTTCGAGCATTTCATTGTGTTTCTCTTACTTGTTGTTGTCTTTTCTGTTTTTCTTTCTTTCTCGCTTGCTTAAATGAGGACCTCGTGGTTCGATTCGTTATATAAAATTACTTACAGCGACAAGTTGTGGTACAAAGAGATACGAATGAGGCAAAATGAGGAGAGATAGCTCAGAGTACAAGTTAGAGTATTTACAATGTGTGTGTATGTGAGTTTCTGAATGATCTGATTTATGATGTGAGTGGGAGTTTGTTTTGGGAAATCCCCGAATATGTAACCCGAATGTGACATGGATCGATAACAAGACTTTGCCATGGAATTATTATTATATGATATGACACGAAGACTGTTTACAAAATAATTCATCTTCTTTGGAAAAGTATAAGAAAATTGCATATAATATTAATATTATTATTAAAATTCCCTAGCATAGATTTCAGTTATAACATAAAATACTGTAATAAAGACAAGATATTCTTTTAGAAATTTAAGTATTCTTTGTTCTTCTTAACTATTGCAATCAAATACTTTAGTCATCCTCTTTTAAGGTTAAACTCTAAGATTTACTGTTTTTAACTATGTATATTATAATTAATAGTATTTCAAATATTCTTATTCCTTTACAGAATGTATATTTTGCCTGTCAAATTTTATGGACTTGCAATTCAGCATTATTCAATATGTCGACAATTGCTTATTTAAAATGAAATTCGCGAGCCTGAATGCTAAAAAACTCATATAAGTATTTTCTGGGATTTGTTTTCGCAAACAGAGAGAGACGAAAAAAAGCTCTTTCATTTGGCAAGTCACCTTTGCTTAATATCTTTCCCCATATAGAGAAAAGTCACGTTAAGATATTCGTGGAAAATATTGCAGATACATGGACAGAATGTATTTTAATAAACAGGCAACGATACGAGAGGCGTGGAATTCAATTTGAGAACGTAATCAATGTAAATGATTTATGAGTTGACTGGGAGTGAATGGATGAGTGTTGGGAATGAATATGAGTATACGAGACCTATATATGAGAATGACTTGTGAGTTTCTTCTTACTTTGAACGCATTCGACGCGACTCGGGGAGACGACAACGGTGCGTTTGAGCAGCGGGGGCAGAGTGTTGCTGTTGCCGCGGGGAATACTCGCGTTGCTGCCGCTGCTGGACAGCAGCTGTTGCTGTTGCTGCTGCTGCTGCTGTCCAGGGCCACGACGCAATGGCAATATTGGTGGCGGGGGACGCGGTGGTGGCGTGGGGCACTTGAGTATGCCCCGCTGTGGTTGCACTTGCAGCCGTGACTGTGTTGGCTCCAAGCCAGGCCCAACGCGGGCTGTTGCTGCTGCTGCTGGTGCTGGTGATGTTGAGGTTGCTGCCGCTGCGGTTGATGTTGCTGCGGTGTCCGTTGGCGCTGTCTTGTCTAATGAAGGCGCTTGAAATGTCACAGAGACATGTGATTGGACACTGCTGGGACTGCAGGTTGTTGTCGTTGACGGTGTTGTTGCTGTTGTGGTTGTTGAATTAGTTGCTGTTGTTGCTGAAGTTGCTGTGGGCGTCTTTTTGTAGGTGACTAGCGATACGTGAAGATGTGCGTGTGTGTGTGTGTGAGAGAGATGCAACATAAAGGAGGCAAATGATAAATAAAAATACAAATTATAAGTTAACTATTGTCTGTTGAGTCATAAAGCATGTTGTTGTTGTTGGTTTTACCACTGCCACTGCAACGGATGCCCTTGAGTCGATGCTGTGCCGCAAAGGGCGACTCGCTGCTGTTGTTGCCACTGCCACGCCCACGCCAGAATGTGTGTAACAGGCCCACATGACTGCGCTGACTGTCCCGGATACCATCGTCGTCCTTGGTTCGGTTCGCCCGTCGAAAGACAAAGTTCCAAATGCGTTGCATACTGCCAGGAACAGCAGCTGTTGCTGTTGCTGATGCTGTGGCAACTGATGCTGCTGCTGCTGCTGGAATCGGATTGTCGAGACAGGCGGCTGCCTCAGCTGCTGTGTCATCTGTCGATGGCAAGGCAATGTCACTTGGATTAGTCTTCATCAGCCTATGCTCTGATGTTGCTGCTGCTATCGCTGTTGCTGCTGTTGTTGCTGTTGTTTCCATCACCATCACCTCGGTTAGCATTGTGCTATTTGAGTTAGTTTGGCTATCATTCAACACGGCACTCAACTGCGCCGACAATTGACTCGCATTTGGATTCGGATTTGGATTCTGGTTTGAATTTGGCTTGAGGGTCATGCGATTCACGGCGAGATTCTCTTTGGTGTCGCTGCTCACGTGCAGCATGACGCCCGGCCGCAGTGGCCACCGCGGCGGCGATTTCGGCACTGTGGCATGCAACGCCCCATTTCGCTCAGTGGGCGGGGGCGTGGCCAGCTCATTGTTGTTCTCGGTTTCGGTCTTTGGTGGCTTTGGCTTTGATTGTTGTTGCTGTTGTTGCTGCTGTTGCAGTTGCTGCGGTGGCAATAACGTTGCCGGCAACAATGTGGCTGCCGATGTCTCTTGGATGGGTAGTGCCACGCCTGCTTGCGGCAGCACCGGCTGATATGATAGCACGCTATGTGCAGTGTAAGTGTGTACGTGTGTTTGTGTTGTTGTTGTTGTCAGTTGCAGTTGTTGTTGTTAGCGTGTGTTTGAATTAAGCAAAGCGTTCAACAAATTATTACGATTATAACAAATACACACATCGATAAAAATACGATTAATTTTACATTTGTGTATGTTGTTTGCATGTTGTTGTTTTAGTTGTTGTTGTTGTTGGGTGCGCACATTTAGCAAAAATTTGCAACGAAAAACAATAAAATTGCATGAAAGAAAAAAATAAATGAAAAATAAACGATAAATTGTGATATAAAATAAGCAAATCGTAGTCTAATTATTAAGCATAAAAAACAAGCATGCCAGCTTTAAGTTTTCAAGATATCTTTTAATTCTTTGGAAATAATTTAAAAAATATTAATTCAAAATTTTACAAAGTTATTAAATATTTAAAAATGCAATTTGTTTCAACTAAGACAAAGTTTCTCTAAATATATGATCTCTTTAGAAATTTATTTCTATAATTCGCAAATGATTTTGCCACAGATTTTGGTATTTTTGCTGCGATTGCCGAGAAGACTAAAAATATATTCAAATAGAAAACGTAGAATACTTTTTGAGGCAGTGTATGTTGATGAATTTCATCACATTAAAATTACATATAATTTTGCTGAGAACTAAGTACTTTTATACTGCAATAGTTTCTTCAACAAAAAATGTCCAATTCATTTGAGAATGACATTAATTATGTCGAAATTAAATTTTATGTTTGAGTAGAATATTTTCAACTCACTGCCAAAAGACATGTTTCCTATGTCCAGGAATATCTCAAATTGCACTTTTAAATAAAAATGGTAATGAATTTTTAAATATTTTCTTAATAGGTGACAAAAAATAAAATGTTATTAAATAATATCACAAAAAGTTACTCGAATAATTACAGGTAAAGTCGATTGAATATGGAAAAGAAATGCAGCACTTACCTCTGATTGGCACTAATGGATACTTCCGTATGATCTTTACCAAATGAATTGTAAATCAAATGACAATTTTGTTTGTTTGTTATTGTTGTTATTGTTGTTATTGTTGTTGTTGTTGTCGTTGTTGTTGTTATAGATGTTGATGTGTTTGGTAGTGTGTGTGAACAGTTTTGATTAGCATTGAAAGCAGCGTATTATAATGTTGTTGTTTGTAGTTGTTGGTGTTTTTGTAGTTGATGTTGTGGTTACAGCGAGCAATTATTAATTGAAGCAGCATAGAGACAACAATATATATTATACACATGTGTATGAGTCAAATAGATAGAGAGATATATCGATAGATACAGATAGATATAAAGTTGACAGGCGAAATTAATTACAAATTTTGCAGGCAATGCACAAAAAATCGTTAACAGAAAATTGGAAAAATGAGGCAATTTATTGTTGTTGTTCGTTGCGGTTGTTAATTAGTTGTAGTTGTGTTTGTTGTAATTGTTTATACAGTTATTATTGTGGTATTGTAATTGATGTTAGCATTTCATATTGTTAATATATATATTTTTTTTAATTTTGCATTGATGTTCCAAAGATGAGGAGGTTGTTGTGGTTGTTGAATGTGTGTGAGGTTGTTGTCGTTGTTGAAGCATTTAACAGGGATGCAGCCAAGCAAAATTGTTTTTGTAGTTGTTGCATACACAAATACGCATTCATATGTATAATTGGAAAATATAAAAAATAAGGAAAATAAAATAAAAAACCATAATTATTAATTTTAATTATGTTTGTTCTTTTTTGTTAATTCAACAATTTTTCCAAATGTAAATATGATTTAACGCGTAAGTAGATACAGGGTGTTCTAGTTAATTGGATAAATTTTTACATGCTCAGCGATTATATTCGAATAATATTTAATTCAAATAAAAATGGAAGTTGCGGTGGAGATACTTCACTTATTGAAGCACCCTGTATCTACTTATCATTGCCGTTTGTGACACATATTCAATAAAAATATGCAATTTACTGGCAAAAAACATAATAATACTCATAAGCTTAAAATCAGTAATTAAAACAACTGTAAACGGAATGAGAAAACGTGGCCTTTTTAATGCGCAGGCAAAGGGATAAAGCGTAAAGGCAAAGCGATTTCAATTCCATATTGTAATAAGTTGGCCTACTCTTATGTTGGATAACAAACAGCTATTAAGGGTATAGAAAAGTCAGGGCATTATGGTATTTAACCTGATTTAGTTTAATTTGAGCTGAGCATGCTGCGAGGCAGTAGAAAAATGCACATGCAAAAGTCGAAAGCGAAGGGAAATTTAAAATAAATAAATTTTAAATAAATTAACAAAAAATATTCGAAATATATTTAATTAAAGTTTCGGTTGTGGTAAGTTGTAATATAGTAGGTTTAACTTAAACTCATTTTCGCTGTTTCTTTCATTATTATTTTGCCTAAAGCTATGCTAGGGATATATTTCCATAATGTGGCCAAAAACGACTGACTTTTGGGCCAAGTCAAATGGCAGTTGTAGTTGTAGTTAATGTTGTTGTACTCACATTTATCCTGACGCCGACGGCGACGGCATATGCAAATAATTATGCAACAAATAATGATGACGGCCAGCAATAAGGCCAATATGGCGGCCACCAGAATAATAAGCGTCGTTTTGTCCCAGCGCTGCCACCAGGCCAATTGTTCTATATAAAGTTAAATAAAATGGAAAGAAAGACACAGTTGAAGAGTAGAGGAAAGTGAGAGAGAGAAAAGAGATCAGCATTAAATATATATGTATGTATTTATAAGAGTAAAACAAACTTAAAGCAAAGTTTAACAAAAGTTGTCTGAAGGGGGACAAAATACTCGTACATCATGCAATTCTTTAGAGCCAACTCACATCGGAGCTAAGCCCAATGACTGCCTACTTAGCCGCTTGACTGACTGACTGACTGACTGACTGACTGACTGACTGAAGGACTGACTGACTGACTGACTGTGTGCAGTTGCATTTGCTGGCTGTCAGGCAACTTTAATTTATCAACTTGTCACATGGTTTTGCCATTGCAGACCTCAGTTCAGGCTTCAGTTCCGCACACAGAAATGCATTGCATGTTTTACTTACAAAAGTAGCTCCCTCCCCTTTTCACCTCTCTCCTGTCCCTTCTCTCTGGTTATGCAGCCCTGTCACGCCATTGTCTTATGGAAACTGTGCTAGGCAGCTGGAAACAGCATCCTCCATCCTTCGTCCCTCGTCGTTTCCCATTGTTTTCCATATTTGCTATAATTCAGCTGTTTATCATCCAAACAAATGAATTGTCTTTGCCAACAGCATGCACTACACCTCTCTCACTCACTCTCTGTCTCTATCTCCCTCTCTATCTATCCATGTGGCAGCTGGCTTTGTTTCGTGGCAGCATTTATCTCGAATGTGTGCATGTATTTGTTTTCTGAGTGTATTCACATATGTTATGAGCTATTCATTTTGGCATCGTGTGGATTCGCGTGTCAACAACATTTAGCAGTTGGCGGCCACTCCTTAAACCCACCCAAACCACCCAACCACCCGACGAACCACTAAGCCCGCTATCTACTTCCTATCTTATGCAATTAAACAAGCGAGAGAACGACAAATGAAAAATGGCGGCTTTTAGTTTTAGTTCGCTCTCTATATAAGTGTAAGTGTGTGTGTGTATGTGTGTATATCCTGTGTGTGTCTGCTTATGTAGATTAGCATAAGAATGTGGCATAGCAGCAGTGGCAGCATTTGCGGCATTAGTTCATATCTTGTAGTCGGTCATTGCATCATTTGTAAGCAAGCATTTAAATTTGAGAATGTATCTTAAGGGAAATTTTACTTTGTATCTTGTAGCTCTTTTTTTTAACTCTATATTTTTTGCAATTAACAGTCTTGCGTTTGCGTTATTATCTTTTAATTTAATTACAGAAAAGTCTATCATACTTTTTAAGGCAGAAAAGACTTATTTAAAGTTTGCTTTTGACTCTTTACATTTCCATTTAATTTATGGAAATATCTAATAATATTTAAATTAAACTAAGCAATAAGAAAGTTACATTTCTGAATTCTTTCCAGTTATTTTAACTACATTTTGCAACAGAGAATTTAGAACGAAACTAAACATATATAATATTTGTCAACTTTAATGTTTATTTATTAGATACATTAAATTTGACAAATTTGATATACATATATTAAGTTCAGCTCTAAGCTTTCTGTATCAACATTTAGGTTAATACATCATTATTTTGATTAATTATTATAACGTGATCCATTTTAAATTTATTTTAATTTATAAAAAAATATATACCAGATTAATAGTAATAGAGCAATCGGTGTAGGTAGAGAGTGTATATTTTTCGGTGTACATTTTTCGCAATTGCAGGGTATTTTTGAACGATAATATAGAAGTTATTTTGGCATGCATCTACTTACTTTTTGGTCGCACTAATTCATTAGAAGCGGCATTAGTGAGGCATGAGAACAGTGGATTAGCATTAAATATAAAAGCAAAGAGGGGAAAGACAGGAAGTGTAGCAAATAGATAAGTTAATACACAGGCAGAAATAGGATTCAAATCCGAATAATGTTTTGCCCAATGCAGCAACAAATTTGTGGGAAATAACTCAACTATTTTCTCAAACTCAGAAACGGTAAACAAAAATTAAAGAGGGAAAAATGAAATGAAACTCGTTTGGGCATTTTTTTTTACCTTGCCACCAAATATAAAGTGCTGAACCAGCTGTCAAAATAATAATAATAGAAAACCGAAAAGTTGATATTTTGCATATAAATAATAAGAACTGGTGATGAGAAATGGAAATTATAACTATGATAGGGAGAAATTTAACTTTATTCTAGTGTTGTGTTTGTTTATATTAATCGAGCATAAATCAGCTCGTCAGGGGAAAAGCAACTAAAGAAGCTCTAAAATCTAAAGTGGGCCATATAAATACGAAAAATGCTGGCGTCATCAGCTGTCAAATTTCAATTTCAATTTCAATTCAATCAATGAAATGAAATAAAAAGTGGCTTAGTAAGTGGACATAGTAAAAGGAACGGGACGCGGCCATTAAAATCGCTGAAAACCTTTGCCAAAAATGAAAAAGAAAAGCGACTTAAGCAGCTGCAAGAAGAAATCACTGCGCATAAAAGGAGAAACAAAAAGCAGAAGAGGAGAAAAACTCAACTGATTTTCGTAGAACGTAAAGAAAAAAGCGCAAAAATCAATTTCCGTTGGTTGTAATAAAATGTGGCGCATGTTAGAATAACAGGTAAGCGAAAGGGGAAGGACAGAGGGAGATGGGTAGTGGGTGGAATAGTAAAACCGGGGGTTTGTGGTGGGGGAGTATAGAAATTGCTGGTCTGTTGCTGGGCGGCAAACAATTCCCTAATTGCCGCAACGCCAGCAACGTGGCCGCCATTTTAGTTTAAAGCGGAAGCAGCTACCCGCCATTTTATGCAGAGCATCAACGAAACATTACAAAAAAAGAAAAAAAAAAAACAGAATAGAAATGATGGAGCACCGGATGGCGGAAACAGATGAAGCAAATATTGACAGTAATCAGCTTCCGTTTCCTCTTCTCTACACAGTTTACGAGTATGGATATTTCTCAAGCGCGTTCGAGTCTCAATCTCCATCTCAATCGCAATCGCAGTCGCAATCTCAACTCACCAGCAACTTCAATCTCGCAGAATGCACCAGGACCCACAGTATTGTTGGCCACACATCGATAGGTCCTGGCAATGGCGTAATCCTCCTGCAGTACGTAAAAGCTTCTGTCTTCAGTCTTTTTGTCGCCGCTGCCCAGCGATTCGACTGTGTCATTCTCGGCTTTAATTGACCATGAAAAATCGGCCTGAAAAGTGGTAGAAAAAGTAAGAAAGGAACGTTAGTCAAGAAATAGAGTCACAACGCGCATAAAAAAGCCTTTTTCACCTATGCAAGTCTCTGGGAAAAGTCCCATTTCTTTTGCAGTTCCTCCATCTGTTTTTGCACTTTTCTACCAATTTTTTCTTTTTATTTTGCTTTTGGCTTTACACTTTCCACTTTGGCAATCGTGCATTTCGTTGCTGCTTTGCCTTGCAATGTTTCTTTTGAGTTTTGTATTGCCATTTCTAACTTTGCTGAGACAGTTTTCAAGCTGTTGCTTAGTGGCATGAACATGGCCTAAAGCCAGTTGGCTAATACGAATTCTTAATTGTTTGCTATTCAAATAAACTAAAACTGCAACTGAGGTTGAAAAATGTTAATTGAAGAATTTTAATAATTTAAAAATGATAACAAGCTTTGAGCTTACTATAAATTGCTTTCTTTATTATTTATTTATTAGACCAATCAAATACATAAAGCATATTATTTATTAAAAGTGATTTTGGTCAAGTTTTTCAAGAGAAATATGAAAATGTTGTGCATCAATCAATATCCATACACATATTAAATTAATTAATGACAATTTAAGATTAATTTAAATTATGGCTACGAAACAAGTTTATGCGCCAAGAGTTCAAGTAATCAGGGAATAATCCCCCAATTTAAGCAAGTGCAAAGTGCAACCCCTTTTGACAGGTTGAATATCCTTAATTCCATGTATCCCTCATCTCTTATCCCTTATTCCTTATTCCTTATCTACGCGCACATGTCCTTAAATGCTTCATTCAAGCGCAGCCAGTTTCAATTCGCATCAATCTCTCCATCTGATTGCATGCTCGATTATTAAATTTTAACTTTACGCCCGTTGAATAATTTCCAATCAAATAATTACGAGCCAGCGACTTTGCCCCACTCCACATCCTCGTCCACATCCTCTGCCTCCTGCTGCCTGTGCGTGGCCATAAATCTCTGGCTGGGCCAACCTGCTGCCCTTCTCCCCTTCCTGGCCACCATCTCTAACCTTGCCCCACCCTACCGTCAGGTTAATCGCCAGGCACGCTTTAACTCAAGTAAGGCAAAAGCAAATGCAATTGCAGAGAAAGAGAGAGAGAGAGAGAGAATATAAAAAAGAAGAGGCAGCAGTATGCTGCACTGATTTATGCGGCATGGCAAAAAGTGCGAACTCAAAACTGAAGTTGGGAGTCGAGTTCGCTCCGTGGCTGCAACTGTGGCTATAGCTGTTGTTGCTGTTGTTGTAGCTGCTGCCGACAGCAGATCCGTTTCCCGGCCAAAAGGTAAACTCATAAAATTGAAAATTCTTGCAGCTACCTGCATAAATAAAAACTCGCAAAAAACTGGTGGGAAGTAGAAAAAAGGGCTACCTCCCAACTGGGTTAGCAGCATCCGTTTCCAGCCATTGGCACCGCCCAATTCAGCAGGCACCACAATTGAAATGCTATCGTTATTGCCATTTCGATGGCCTGCAACGGCCAAAAGGCACGTATGTGTGTGTGGATATGTGTGTGTGTTTGTGGAGTTGTATGTAAGTTTGCCCTAGCTAAGGGTATAGCTAAGAGCTTGAAAGATTTGTCAAGCTATTCACATATCTATTCTAAAAAAAGAAAAAAAATTGTCTATTCTGAAGATAAAATCTATTAAATTCCCACAACATATTAAATTTAATTCATTAAACTATTTAAATTAATTGCATTAAATTTTTATTAACATAATATTAAAAGTTGCAGTAACATTTTCAGTTATTAATAAGTTTTTATATAAATGTCCAACTAATAAAAATTCTAATATAATTGTTATTAAATTTTTTTACTTAATTTCTTTAAATTAATTACGCGTTTTGTCTATTAAAAGTTTCAGTAACATTTTCAGAGTAATAAAAATTTTAGTAAATATAATCAATAATTCAATTGCAAGACAAAAAGGATAATAGAAAATTTAACTGAATATCCAGCTAATTATTTATCTAAGAGCATCCGAATAAGCTCTTGTTTTCAAACATAATTTCCATCTACCTGATAACTCTCATTTTTTTACTTTTGGTCTGGCAAGGCTCTTCAGCGTCACATTCGAAATGGAAGTAACAGCTAGAGAGATAAGTAGGAGTACTCACCTCATCAGGATTTCCAAACGCGGTGCAAATTAGTGTGTCCTGGTCATCGATCTCTCGCCTTTCAATCTCACAACGTGGCGTAACTGGAGAAATGGAGCAGAAACAAAAGTTTGGCACAATTTAGAGAGATATTTACAATTAACCCTTCACAATTATATTTTTTATATTATAATTATAACAACTATAATGATATATTTTATGTTGATTTAACAATTTGTAAATACTTACACTGCACATCGATAACCGTTTCCGTGGTGCGATCTCCGTGTTTATTGAAGGCACGGCATCTATAGATGCCCGTATCATTGCGCTTGATGGGATCATTGATAATGAGGGTGTTGCCCATGGTGACCGTCTTGTTGGGATACAGCCACTCGTAGGTGGGTTCTGTAGGAAGTAAATAGAGGCATTATATGTAGAAGCAGCTGCCGACGAGGAATACAACTGTCTCTGTCAATTCACTTACCCGGATTTGCCTGCGATTTGCATATGACACGCCCAGGAATATGATGCTCCTGCACATAGACAATGCTCTCCGATACGGTGATGTTTTCGGGTGCGTCTAAAGGAGATGGAGAGAGGGGTAAGAGATGGAGATGAAGACTGTAATGATAGGAATAAATGAAATACTCACATTCAATGCTCAAGTAGGTGGTGCTATTCACTGTCGGCCCCACAGCGTTTGCCGTCGATATGCACATGTATTTCGCGTTATCCGATTCGATATCGAATTTCTTATTCGGAAAATTTGACATATTGAAGTGCTGTAATCGGTTTGTGAAAGTGAGAAAACGAGACGGCAAAAGGAAAAGGAAATTGCGAATATAGAACATGAAAATATGTCAGCTACGTAAATTGGGGATGAATTTTTTGAGACTTGGGCTTTGTCTGTGGTTCTGTCTACAGCTGAGACGCGTCTTGTTATTGTTGTTGATTGCCCTTCCCTTTTAATTCGTTTTGTCAGACAAGTTGTACAACTCAAATTAATTGGGAATTTATTACGAGTTTTGTATTGTCAGTTATTTGTAAATACGCGTCTAAACAATATGTGACACAAGTGGATTTAACAGGTAATTGATACGAGTTCGACTCAGATTCGTTGTCTCCACTTGATATCTTAATTGGTTTCACATTTTGACTTTTGACTTGCTGGCATTATTTATGCCGATGCTCCAAAACTAATTGATATTTATTATTGAAAATTGTCTTAGAGTTACTCTTTATTTAACTGACTTCATAAAATCAATAAACTAATAAGGAAACAGTTTTAAGTGTTTTGCTCTACATATTAGATTGTCAAATTCATCCTTATTTTTATATTAAGAGAAACTTCTTTAATACTTTCCAAAAAACTGTATTAACGAACTTATTAACTAGCTCTAATGTTAGTTTTATATATTAGAGATTTTTTGATTGCTACAAAAGGGCATTATAACATTGTTATGATCAGTTTTAATAAGCTTTAAATAATTTTCAAAATATACTAGGAATATAGTTGACCTAGTTTTAAGTTGATGTGAACTATGCTTCAGCGGCCAATGAACCAGTTTTTAATTTTGACATACTGAAAACCACTAATGTCAAAAAAAAAGTTTTCAAAAATCTCTTCGCTAGTATTTTTTTATAATTTTATGAAAATTTCTAAAAATTACTATTTTAACCCCTTTTTCCTCATTTTCATACAAAAAGTGGCTTTTTAGCAATCTTCAAAAAATCATAAAAAATACTAGAGATAAGAGATTTTTGAATATTTTTCTGCATCAAAATATTTTTTTGAAAAAATCGTGGAGCCATATTGCTCTTGAGTTCAGCTTGAAACTAGTTCCAATTTTCAGAATTTTACCATTATAAGGCAACTCTAATTTGGCAATCCTTTTAAGCAGTTATTCTGGTTGACTTTGAGTTTATGTTATCAATGAATAGCGCATCAATTGTCAAGGGAAACTAAGCTATTGGTCGACTTGTTGATGGAACTTCTTTTAATATGGTGAGGTTTGGTGAAGTGTAAAGTGTATGGATGGGAAAGAAGGTGACTTACCAGAACAGAGAGCATGCTCTCAAAATCGCCAGTGGCCGGCGAGGCGTCCATGTACTTCTCCTTGACAAAGTAGCGCGAATCATTCTTGTCAATTGGAACGCCATCCTTCAGCCAGGCGATCTCGCAGCGAGGAACGCACTCGATGCGGCAGGTGAGATTGAAGTTGGAGACGGAGTGAAGGACGCCGGTGTAGGGTTGCATGTTCTTGATGAAAAATGGCGGGGCATGTACTTCCAAATTGACTGTGGCCATTACGCCCCTGCCGCCCTCGTTGTACGCATAGCAGGAGTAGTTGGTGCGACTGTCGAGTCCGACAGGCTCCACGGTCCACTCCTTGGTGACAATGTCCTGGAGGGGACCACGCCCACCGCGCATCCAGCGATATCTGTTGGGGTGCGATACAGTTTGAGCCACATGCATGAATTTACCCATTTTGCGGTACAGTGCATAGGATGCGGATGCGGATGCGGATGAATGGTGATTTGATTGTCCATGGCCCGTGTAGAGGGTCAAGATTTGTGATTGTGGCGTGAATGTTGTGAGTGTGAGCAGTGTACAAAGGGAATGATTCAAATGTAAATCGATTAGAGCATGCGTTTCTTTGATTTCATGAGCCGATCGGGTTGTGCTAATGCTGGACAGTCTGGATAAGGATGCCAATGTGGATGATATGTGTGTGGGATCAAGCAGTTGTTGTTGTTGTTCTTGCAGCTGTTGTTTTTCTCTCAGCTCTTGTTGCTTTTGCAACAGCAACGCCTCAATGGCGGCATCTGCCTCATGTGGCTGCAACGCTTGCACCGTGTGGAACGCGATTTGTGGTGTTGTTTGTTGTGATGTTGTTGTGTGGGATGAAATGTTGTTGTTGCTGTGGTTGGCTTGTGAATCTTCTACAAACCTATTGGACTCGGGGTAGCCCGGATCATCCACAGAGCAATAGAAGATGACGCTCTTCTTCTTGACTGCAATAGGTGGAAAGTGTGTGAGTGTCGCAGGTCCTGGTTCATAGTGCACCTATAAAGAGAAAGAGAGAGAGAGTTAGCTTATGTAAAAAAGAGTTAGTCCCATCTTTTTTCTCACCATTAGTTCCTTGTCCTCGCTGCGTTCTCCCCAGCCGGCTGCGTTGTAGCCCTGGCAGGAATAGTTGTAGAAGAAGCCGCGTCCAATGCTCTCCAAAAGCAGTTTACTGGGATCAATGTGACACAAATCCTCCTGGGAAAAGAAGATACAGAGATTAAAGAGAGATAGAAAAGGAGGGAGAGAGAGAGAGAGCAACTTACTCTTGTCTCATAGCAATCGGGCAGCTCCTTGAGCAGCGTGGAGTTCGCATACCAACGCACTCTGGTCAACACCGAAGGATTCGCATCCAGGATGTTACACAACAGGGTGACATTCGACTCATCGCTCTCCTTGACGGGTCCCTCGGGTATCATCTGCACCTCCACAATGGGCACATCTGAGAAAAACAATGTTGTCATTAAAATTAACTTAAAATTTGATAACACTTAAAGGTGGGATTATTGATAAATATTGTAATCAAAAATGCCTTCATTAAAATAAATACTACACAATAAATTAACTATTTGTATTATTTTCATAATATTAAAAGCTATAATTATATTCCGTTTTAATTTGAATAATTTGTATTTTTGTTCTTTAACATTTTTGCCATTTTCATCAATCTTAAATATTTGGTTAAAATTGTCACCATCGCTTAATATATGTATAAATTTGATTTAATATACGAAATATACTCGTAAGCTTCAAAAGATTTTTAATTAAAATTGAAATACGCTAATTGGCTATTTTAATATTTGGATACTTTATCAAGCTTTAAATTTAAAATTTTATAATTTTAAGTTATTGTATTTTAGTACCATTTTTTTAATTTGTCTTTATGTTGATATGCAAAATATAAAGTAATAATAAAATAAATAATTGTATTTTAAATGCTAATGTCGAAACTCATTTTAGATAACGTAAAATAAAAAAAATAAAAAGAATAATAGTATATTAAATCTACTTACATTGAACATCGAGATCGATTTGATGCTCGGAAATGCCCTTGCCAATGGAATTGGATAGTTGGCAGGTGTAGTTGCCGATATCCATAGTCCTTGTTGGTGGACTTGATGACCAGTGCAACATTCTCTGAGTTGCCGCCCTGATAGTGATCCGTATCATTGACATTCACGATGTCGCCGTTGCGATACCTGCAAAGAGGGAGACAAAGGATAACAAATTAGTTGGTTTATTTGCCAGAGATAAAACGTTGCATGGCATAATTTAAGTCGCTTTGTCAACTGAGTTGAAACACAATCTATACTAATTTACACACACACACATGCTTTCATTTATGATGCAACACGCCCACAGAAAGAGGCAGAGAGGGATTTAGAAAGGAAAAGAAGGGATTTCAACTTGTTGGCTATTTAAAATTTATAGGCACGCTTCATAGTGTTTTTGTTTTCATGACAACATAACATGGGTCGCTAAGAGTAGAGAGAGAGAGAGAGAGCGTTAGTGAGTGGGAGAGAAAGAGAGGGAGAGCTATAGTTGTCATTGAATCTCAGCTACTTTTCAGTCCTTGCCATAGACAACAAGCGACAAGGACTACAAAATTATGTCAAATGCTCTTTGTACTTGGCATCGCATTGCTTTACTCACTTATTTACTGCCCTGCTTGTTGTTGCGTCTGCATGTCCTCCTCTTCCCTCTTCCCTCTCATTCTTTCACTCACTGCCTCTCTCTTTCACTCATTTGCATAAGCTTCTACTTCTAACTGTATGCAACTATCATTCATTTTGCATTTGCTTGTTTGACAAGCTTTTTGCTGGAGTTTCTCTGCCTCTTTCTTTCCCACTATCCCTTTCTCTTGCTATCCTTTCATGCAGTTATTGTCAGTCTCGTGCTGTGCCTGTTTTTATGGTCTTAAAATCCACTTACGAATGCTTAACAATTTGCAATACAACGAAAAAAAATAGCTGCTTCAATTGGCGAGTAAACAACTTGAACTGAAAGCTTGGATTAAATACTTCATTAAGCTTTGACGAGATCAGAGCTTAGTTATGTTTCATTAATTGCAGCAAAAAAGACTCAAATTGATTCTTATTGAAACATTGTTTTGCATAATTTATTTTCGATATGTTTTTAAGGATTTTAAGGATGCCCATCAATTATAAATAAGCTTTAGGAAACGAAGTTTTCGATCCTTCTTTTACATACAGCTAAAACATCCACCACTGCACATTTTCTACCGGGAATAGTGGATAACAATAGCAACAAGAACTCCCGCAGATAAGGGGATATTAACCTGATGCCAAGCCACAGACAATGGAGAAGCTTGATACTTTCGGCTTGCTTCGATTTATTATTCTCTTTTTATTTAACCTTTTTTTGGCTGCTCTTTTCCCAGTAGCATTAAAACATTTTTACGCACACTTCTGTCTCACATATACACGTGTGCTGGGGATCTCTGTGTGCATGTGTGTGTGTGTAAAATTAAAAAGCATTGCATACTTTACAGCGGCAGGCGGCATAAATGGAAATTATATTGCTCTCAGCTCAGAGGCTGTAACACAGTCAAGTTTCAGTTGCAGTTCAGCACACACACACACACACACACTCAGAAGGCATGAAATAAATTTTAATTGATTTACAATAACAGAGCAACAATAAAAACAACAACAATAGCCATTGTCCAACGCCACACAATAAAAAAAACAATTTTCATTGCAAATATTTCGACTTTCACGATTTTTCTCACATTTCAGCTTGTGATTGATATTACAGTTTTTTTTTTCCATTGTGACTAAAGAAAATTGCAATGTTGCAGCCTCGTTAATTTAATGAGCGAAATGTTGCACATCATCATCGTGATCATCATCATCATCATCATGGTCATACTGGACAAGCTTAATTAATTTTAACTATCGAAAGTATTTTTGGCCAAAAAGCTAACAAGAGTTGACTTCCTTACTCTCCCCTCTCCCCCTCCCCTCCTTCCTTCCATTCCATTCCATTGCTACTTTTCTGCCATTTTTCCATTCTGAAGTCTTGTGCGGAAATGTGCGTCCAGTAAAACCGGAAATGCTCTTAATGGCAAACGGAAAGAGTATTGAAATTATTTTTATATCTCGACAGCAGCTGCCCCTCCATTTCCATCTCCTCCTCTTCCCCCCGACCTCTCATATACACACAGGCCTACAGGCTCTCAAGCAGCTCATTAATCTACTCATGTGTGTGTAAGCATGTGTGTGAGGCAGACATTTTTAATTGGTTCGCAAGAAAGTTCGGGGCAAACTCCGCCTTTGTCGTCAACAAGCCGTAAAGTCAACGTCACTCGTTGTTTTTTTCTTCTGCTTTTCTGCTTGTGTTTGAGGCAAATTTGTGGTTTATTGCCCGACCGTCGCTTAAATAATTCAACAATTACAATTACTTTTGTGGTGATTTATAAATTATGTGCTAGACGATATATAATTGTGTGTGTGTGTGTGTGAAGAGAATGGGCTTCTGTCTTTGGGGCTTGTTTGTTTTATCATTGAATGCCTGTTTCGACTTGTTAAGGGTTGCTCTCCCATTGTTGTTTGCCTTTGTCTCTGTTCGGGGGAAGTTGCCATTATTGGAGGCAGACACAAATGCACGTCCTAAGCATGCTACTCTCACCCTCTCTCTCCCCGCTTTCTGCCTCTGCCTTGCCTTTTGTTTGCCGTTCGCAACAAATTAAGATTAATTTTATGTAAATATTTCATGCTGACTGCGCTGTGAAGCAGGTAAAATGCTTGTACAGTCGTTGAATGCATAAAACCGATTCGATCTCTTATATCAAATCATTATTTGAGATAGCAATTGAATTATATTACGTGAGAAAGCATTTAAATGAGTCATCGTTAATATGTATCAATAGGAAAAGCAATTCTACTTAAAATTAACTCAAATTGATAGCGAAACAAATTAGAGCGTGGAGAGTACTCACTTGGAGTGAACTTACAAGTACTTAAAAGGGTTTAAAATTACGAAAAACACGAAGAAGCGTTTATTACCAGTATTTCAGTTCTGTCTTTGCAAGATGCCAACAGACTTCGGAGTGTTGAACTTAGACGCAAAAACTACAACACTCGATGAAATATTGTAACTTTCCAAAAAAAATTAATTTAATTTTACTATTATTAATTGCTATTTATTGATATTTAATTCTATGATAGTGTTTATATGGTTTGACGGAACTTTCTGATCCAAAAATCAGTATTGGAAAGTTAAGTTGCATACTGTTAAAAAGGTTAATAAATTGGGTCCATAAATCAGTGAGCTAATCTCTCAAAAAACAAAGCCCGATTTTCTTATACTTAAAATTATATGTATAAAGGAGCATTATAAATAAAGTATAATTATATATATTTTAATATAATATGTATATGCAAGTGTTTCTAAACATCTAAGCACAATTGTTAGCTTTTTGAACATTGTAAATTATTCGTCGTAAATCCAATTAATTTATAATTTGTTGTTGCCAAGCGATTGTCATGCTCAAATATTCTGAGCCCCAAAATGTATGCTACAAAAAATGCACACAAGCTGCAAACGTAAATTGCGCTGTCTGAACTCAATGCACAAGTTTTTCACTTTTTAGCCACAGATAAACAGAGAGAGAGAGAGGGAGATGGGGAAACAGAGAGAGAGAGAGAGAGAGAGAGAGAGTGGAGAATTTGTGGTAGACAGGCGTAAATGAAATGCCTGCTAAATAAATTTTCTGTGTCACTTTTGTGTGTGCATTTAATTTCTCAGTTGGCATTAGCAAAAAACGGGGAAAGCGGCAAATAGAGAAAACTGTGAAAATGTGGAAAGGCTTGTAAAATGCAGCCACTTGACATACTGACTACGTGTGTGTATATATATAAATGTTTGTGTGTGTATATGTGTGGTTTCTCTGTGTGTATTTGTTGTGTCATCTTCATGCATCATATTCGCCAGCTGCAATGAAAGTGGCTTGTGTTGTTGTGTAATTAGAAATTCGCGTGGCGTTGACACCGCATTTTCTCCCCTGAGGGGGTGAAGTTGCAATTTTGTGCACTATTTATTAAGGAAAGCTGCAACATTTAGACAGAATTTAGACAGATTATTCTGCTTTAATTGGCTTTACTTCTAGATAAATTAAGAAATTTGATTGAAATTAATTAACTTGGAAGTGTACTGCGGTTCGTATTGTTAGATAGTGGATAACTTCTTTATATGTATCCCTTATATAGCATCTATTCAACACCTACACACACGCAAACAGTTCAGCCTGAAACCATTGCCAAATGAATGTTGCGCATACGCCACGTGGCCCACGCAAAAGGCATCAATGTCGAGCTGAATCTGCGTTTGGATTTGCAACTCCAATTTGCATTTTGTCCGTGAATTTGCTACCAAAAATAGTCTTTGTCCCACTGAATTTTGGCCAAGTTTGTTAGACACAACTATCCACATTCTCACAGTGACACTCGCGGAGTGAGAGTCGGAGCAGAGTCTGGTTTGTTAGTTGGATAGTTGGTTTCCATGTCAGCAATGATTTTGCATTATGCGCGCTTTTTGGTCGCGTGTCATTGTGCAATTTTATGTGTGAGTTGCAGTTGCAGTTGCCGCTCACTCGATAGATGCTCTGTTGTTTGTCTCTGCCAGAGTACAGACTACACTGAACAAAAAATTAATGAAAAAGGCGAGAAAATGAAGATAACCTTAGGTTGAAAGATAAACGAGATTCGCTTCGGAGAACTAATTGTCTGTCAAAGATGCGGTTTATTCAAATTGTATATATTTCAAATTTACACATTCTTAAAAATCTGTACAGTGCTTGTAGCATTAAAAACACAATAACGTTTTTAAACTTTATGAAAGCTACATAAAAGCACTTTTTTTTTGTGTGCATAATGATTTTTCTACTTGATTAAATTAACAATATGTCAACTTTATTTATAACTATTTAAGAACAGTGAATAATAACAGCGGAAAGCACATTAAAGTTTTTTAACCTGAAATCTCTTTACAAAATTAACTTAGACGAAATTGTAAACTTCCTGTTAGAATGTATTTTTCTATGATAGAAAGCTCACTTTATTTTTCCACTAATGGCTTGATTGAAATGACATTTAAATATCTGTGTTTATTGCTGGATTAATCGCATTCTGAAGTGAAAAGTGAAAGCGAAATTCGACGAAATTTCTCGCTGTTTTTCTAAGTTGCCACATGCAACAGCCTGTAACTTGACCCCGGTGGCAACAGCAATTTCCAGTTACATTCCATTTCATTCGCAATCGCAATACGCATTTGCTGGTTTGTTTTGATTTTCAGCAGATAAATGCATCCTTGCTATTGGAGGATCCCTTGCAATGCCACATGACGCAGGGCAGAGTGTAGAAATGGGACAGACGGGTGTGTGTGTGTGTGTAAACAGAATGTGCACCCTATTCACGCACTTTGCTGTTGTCGTTGTTGTTGTTGTTGCTTCTCTTGTTGCGTAGATTTCAACTCTTGTTGTCTATTTACTTTTGTATTTGTTTTTAATTAGATTTTTGTTTACTGTGGAAATTTTAGTTTAATTGAGTTCTGCCACTGTCGCCGTCGCCGTCGTCGCTCCTCTTCCCCTGTTCACCTGGCTTCAAAGTCACACTGAGTGCTATTCAGCCTCAGGCCTAGCTTCACTTCTCCTATCTCTGCCTCTCTTCCCTCTGCCCCTCGTTAACCTATCCTGATGAGCCCGGCACCTTTGCCCAGGCGCCAACAAAGCACGCGTCAGTTTTAGCCTCGGGACTGTAGCTATCTCTGTCTCACTCCCTGTCTCTCTTTCACAATCGTACACTCTGCATCTTTCTCACTCTTCTATTACCATCTCTGTCACATGTGTAGGGTGGATTTAAAAGCAATTTAAATTCGTTTGCATTTCGCTTTTGACTTTTGCATTTTTGGCCGCATTTTGTTGGTCGTGTCCCTCTCCCACCCTCTCGTTTCAACCCCTTTTAGCTCCGTCTCTTTCTTATTTTATATCGTGCTAGTTTTGTTGGATTTAAGCACTTACCAAACGACCTGTGTGAGCGAGGCGGGATTCGCCACGTATTCACAATTGAGCAGCACAATTTCGCTGGTGTTTGTGACCATTTCCGGTGGGCTGACCTTGACAACGGGCGGATCTGTTTAAAAGAATTCAAAAGGCGGAAAGTATCGTAAGTAATCGAGAATAAAACATGGAAACAAGTAGAAATAAATGAATTTGATTGGAGATATATTCTTTTCTGTCGCATTTAAATTGAATTTAAATAAGATATTGATTACAAGTTTGTAAATAAATATAAACTTCGCGACTTCTATATTTATTTGATTACCACTTTAATCTCTTTGCTATTCAATATTTTAATTGCTTAACATATTTTATACTTACACATCACTTCCAAAGTCAACTCCGAGGCTATTGGCTTCTCTCGATTGATTTGCAGCACAATATTCTCGGCCTCACAGCGAAAGACGCGATCGTTTTCAAAGCGCGTTGCATTGAAGATCAACTCCGATACGGTGTGATAGGTGCCATCCTCTTTCTCAAACTGAAAATATAATTAAATTTATAAAATTTACAAATTGAGAGTATCCAAATAAACTTACCGCCTTGGTGCGTATCTCAGTTAGTTCGTTCTCCTCGGGACTTATGATTGCGGTTGTATTATACCAGGTTAGGTTGACTGCGGGACGTGCGCCGTGTATCTGTCAAATGTGACAAAAAAGAAAGAAAAGAAACGCAAACAAATGTTATGTATTTGTAAACAACCGACAAGTTGTCAAACGCCCAACAGGGCGTATGAGTTATTTGCATGTCTAAGGTGACTGAGGAGAAAGAAAGAGACACGAAGCGTCAGCTCTTGGCAATTGCCATTAAATTTCCATTAGCTGACAAGTGCACATATTCATATTTCCATTAGGCAACAATTTTACCTACGAGTAGGCAGTAAAACAATTGCATAAAATTCCATTAAACATAATACGCAATCAATAGACAATTTTGCATAATTTCAGTGTGCACACGAAGCAAGTCCTGTGCTCCAAAGTGCTGCTAAACTGCAGCCAATTGAGCGCTTTTCCATTAAAATGCAATGGCAACTTGCAACTATCAACTTTGAACTGGCAACTGGCACAAGGCAAAGACAAAGTCGGAGTCGGAGTTGGAGGCGAACAAAGTCGAAGGCCCAGCAAAATAACAAGACATTGTCGTAGACTCAAGGCTCAGCATGTTAGAGCACTTGGCCAGAACAGAGCTCTAACTCTGTCCACACACTCACACACACACACATGTCCTCGACGACATCGACTAAAAATCGCAAAATAATTGACAGTTAATTATTGTCAATTACTCGGACTCCAACGACAAAGAACAACGAGCACTAAAAACTGCCTCATGCACAGTGCTGCCGAGTTATGGAGTTAAGTTTGAGCCTTAAGAAGCATTCAGGAATTTACTTTGAAGAGTTAAATAAACATAAATTTGTTAAATAAAAGAAAACTATCAAGTATGCAATATCAAATGCTATTAACATAATGATTGTTAAATGACAAAGATTTCAGTCTATAAATTTGATCAAGTTCTTTTTTATGAAAGAACCGTAAGAAAAGGAAATTTTATCTCATAGATCCATTTATTTCCGAGAGATCTTTGGAAATGATCGGTGATTTCAGATCACTTATTAAATAGATGTAAATTGCATTAAGGACTTTAGCTATCCTGCTAATATGGTTTCTAGCTTTTTCACTTGCAAATATCTTTGGTTGCACTGTATGGCATTCACTTTGCCGTCCGTCTATCGAGTATCTGCAGTTCTGTCGCCCTTTACCCCTTATTGAATACAGGGTTGAGTTGCGGCAATACTTACGTCACATGTTAGCACCACTTTGCTGCCCTGCACCGTATGATGTTCCACTCCATTGATGGCTATGCTCGTGGGTCGCACTGTGAAAATGTAAAAATGTAATGTTGAATAGAGAGGAGAGAGCAGAGAGTGCGGGTGGCTGTTAGAAAATTGCTTAAAATGCTCGACTTGTAATTGGCTTTTGTCTACAGCTCGTTTTCCATTTTCTTCCACATTTTTATTTTCCTTTTTGATTTTGTTGCCTTTGCCATAATATAAAACATTAATAATGGCAATTTGCATACGAAGAACTTTGCCTACTATGGATTGGTAAATGTTTTTTAGACTCCGTGCTGGTAAAATGTGGGAGTTGCAGATTGTGGGAGGAAGGGACCATCAATCAATTTGTTTTGCCCACTTTGTAAATGAAAAACTTGGCTTAGTTGCTCAGTTTTATGTTACATTTAATGACATTCATTAATTGCCTCAACAAAAATGTCAAATCATTCGTCAATCGAAAGAGCAAGAGACAAAAAAAAAACAGACATAAAAAGGGAAAAGGAATAAAATTGCCAAGTTAAGGGAAGGGGGAAATGTTACTCGATATTGTCAGCTTTTAATTAGAGCAAATTTATTTGCATGACTTTCGTAAAAAGGCTCTCGAGTTGGCCTCCAGGAATGTTGCAGTGCTTGTAATTAGAAAGGTTCGCTTTAAAATGGCCAGGGTTGCCGCCTCTCTGCGGGTTAATGAACCCAAAACATGTCAAAATGTTGCGTCAATTTCGTTATTTTTTTTGTTTATTCCCTTTTGCTGAAAATTGATTACGCTTTTTAATTTATGTTGATTAAAGCAATGCAAAGTGTAAGAGCGTGTTTTTACGGATTGAAGAGTTTTGATTTCGCCTCAAGCTGAACCATTTTTAATTCTTTTAAATATTTATTGATACATTAAATACAAATATAAAGATAATTTATCAAATATACAAAAAATTATTTAAATTATTCGGCATAATTTTAGCTTACAGTTTTTGCCATAAAGATTACTTAAGTCTAAGGGAATGCTGTTTTCTGTTTTCTATTTTCTAAATTTCACTACAACACGCTCATCTTTGGCATTTTATGTGCTTTAAAGTTCAAAACAAAGTCGTAAAAAGGCAAACCCTTTTCAGATCCCTTAGACAGTCATATAACTAAGCACACCTACATAAATAATACGTATTCTATAACTGACTCATGGCTTCATTTTACGATGATAGGCCGTTGAGTCATGCCAAAACAAGTTAGGATAAGTTAGGCAACATTCAGCTAATGTTTAAAGCCGGCAATGATGACTCACCTTGCAAATCGACGCTGAATTTGGTAACAATTGTATTTTTAATCGCCGCTGATTCGACGCGACATTCGATATCCTGGGCCAGATCCTCGCGGGATAATGGCCAATCCAACTCGAGTGTCGACGTATAGAGACCATCGTCCAGGTCATGAGTGGCCGAATCTGTAAAGTTAAATGAGAATTTATTATTTATTAAGTGAAGTGGAGGCGGTACAATTATAATCTGTATATATGTATGGCAGGTGTCCGCCCAAGTCATCATCATCATCAACCTGTTTTCTAATTACAAGCAATTATGATAAGCAAAAGGCTTTTAAAATCAAAATAAATAAAATTCCGCATGGAATCTCATTCAGAATCAAAATTTGTTGGGGCTCTTGGATCCTTCTCTGCATACCAGACACAAAAGGGTTGCTAAACCACAGACCGACGCCAATTAGAGGGCTTTGCAATAACAACAAGTTAACAAAAAACAAAAAGAGGAAACGGAAATGCCAAAAAAAAAATGAGGAAAATAAAGTAAATGTTGTTGGCGCCTTCTAGTCCTCGTTGTAAATTGTTCCGGGGATTTTCAGGGAATAAAAAATCACTTTAAGTGCTTTTCAAGGCCAGCAAAAAGATAAACCAAAAATTTCTGAAATATTTCAAGTGCTTTTTTTCTTGGTTTAAACTCTGGTATTTCGGCTAATGTAATGGCTGCCGTTTTGGGCTTTTAAAAATAGAAATCAATTAATTTGCTTCGTGGTTTGATACGTGTTTCTTTGGCCTGGGCATCAGGTGAGGGAGGCTCCTAAAAATTTAATGAAAATCGCCTCTAAGTTTATTTTTATGCTTTACAATAAAAGGGCATAACATTTTATGAGCTGCTGCTGCTGCTGCTGTGGCCATTTGCCTATTCCGGTCCAAAGAAAAAGAGAACAGAGTAAAACTGACACTGATAAGGAAGCCAAATCCTTCCGTGGCCTGGACCTGGACCTGGCTTTATGACCCCGGTCGTCAGTCACTGCATAAACTTTGTGGCGCATCGTAAACCCAACTCGACTCGACTCGACTCTCAATTCGCTGCCTCTGCCTAAGTTTTATTCCATGGGCTTACCGAGTATATATCAAATTGGCTGCTTAGCTGCCCCTCCCTCCCTTTCGCTTACTCTCTCCTTTTGGGGGAATCAATAAACGCGCTTCAGCAGATTTTATGACGGGAAACCTTTATAGTAGTAGGGGCTATACTCACATGATACAATGCGCTTGCTGCCTCGGAACCAGCCCACGTCGGGCTGGGGGCGTGTCTTCTTCACCGTGCAGGTCGCCTTGAGGCTCTGCCTTTCCTGCATGGGTCCCACGATGCTGCCGTTCTCAATGCGGTCGCCCTTAGCGTCCAAAATCACAACCTCTGTGGGTGGCACTGTTGCGTCCGAACGATCCAAACGACATTTCGTGATGTTGTGTATATGTGTGTTTAGTTGTATGTGTTGGTGTTGGTGTTGGTGTTCGTGTGTGTGTGTGCGTAGTTAAATTTTTTTTTTTATTTTTTTTGCATTTTTACATTGTTTTTTTTTTGGGAGGTAAAAATGTTGAATTTGTGTTTTTTAATAAATCATATTTGATTTTTGCGTTGTATATAAATAATGATTGGCCAAAAAATTGAAAATAATATAACAACTGAGAGCAATAAATATCGAAATGAAAATGAATAAAATGTAGGAAATTTGTAAACTAACTAATGAAAATAAATATTTGAATGAATCAATAGAAATGCGAGTTGAATGAGCAGATATCTAAGCCGTAAATTACATGTTGATATGAGCATTAACAGTAGCTGTTAAAGCGCTGTTAAGCATTTGTTATTACTCGAAAATATGTAAATTTACGGCTTTCAAAACTAATTAGTTATGAAATATTTAAATTAGAAAGAAATGATAGCTAAAAATATATATGAAGTAAAGTAAAATAAAGTAAGAATTGAAAAACCCAAAACACCACAACATTCTCATTCATTTTAAAACTAATAAGGTAAACTGTCATTCAACTAAATAAATTATTAAAAATAATGTTAATTAATAAGAGATTTTTCTTTTTTATTTAAAATTTAAATTTACCAAGGTTTTCTACGTTTTGTTTGCGCAGTTTTATATTCATAGCCAAAAACGTTTTGTTGTTTGTTTTTTGGTTGTCATTTAGAAATCAAATTTAATTCAAAGCATTTTTGGAGTTTAAATTGTTTTTAAGGTTGAGTTTTCACATCAGGTTATGGTTTCAGTATTCAGTATTAAGTATTCCGTTTTTCGGTTTACATTTTTTTAGTTGAGGCACAGAGTTCAATACAATTTTGGGTTAACGTACAGAAATAACAATTTTGTTGGTGAGTGCACACATTTGGCGTGGGACCAGGAAATATTTGGGTGGGAAGAGAGGCGTTAGTGAGAAGAGTGGGCGTGGCATGGTGTTTGATTTAGTTTTCGATTTGTTTTTCGTATTTTTTATTGGTTAGTTTTGGTTTCAGTTTCGGTGGAGTTTTTTTTGGTTTTTTTTTTCGATAGCAATGCATATATATAGTATAGATATAGATGTGTATGTATATATGTTATATGTATTTTTAGAATTTCCATGTCGATGTGGACGAGCGTTTTGTATGCGATTTTTCAAATCATTTTCATTTTGGTTTTTTTTTAGATTTTTGGTGGGACAATCAGTTAAGAGAAAATATTTGCATGAGTTTTGACACGTTCAAATGTTATGGTAAAAAAGTAAAGTTTCATTTTGCACTTTTGAAATGGGTTAACGTTTTGATATACATACATATAGAACGATATACGGATAGATACATATATGATGTTATTATTTATATATATATACAAGTGGATGTAAGGCGTGTAAAGGCAGGCAGGCAAAACGCATTCGGAAAATATACTCGTTTATATCTATAGACATATCCATTTTATTCACTGGCAACGAAACGAAATCAAAGTGAAAATGCAATCGATTTGCCAACGAATTTCGACTTTTGAATCGTAAAATGTTGTTCAAAAGTTTGCTAATTGTAGTTGAGAATTTCAAGTGAATTTTATTTTAGATATTTTAAAGAGAATCTACAATAGATCCAAATTTGACCATGAAGAAGAGATCAGTTTAAGAAATCTATTCCCAATAATTGCATTTTTATTCGTTCCGTTTCCAACAATATTTAACTGAAATTTTAGAAACACATTGCATTGAAAGGACAAACACAGTAAGCGGAATCATAACTCATCATCATTCCCTCCATACACATGCAACATTTTCGTAGTTTTGCTCAGATTTTGTTTGTTGCTGCTTTTGTTAGTAGGCAAGCTCCATGCATATGTTTATAATTTATAGTATGCGATTTTGTTCTTTCTTTTTTAAAGGTTAGTTTAGCTGTTAGTTTTCTTTAAGCAAACGAAAAATACAAAACTTGTTTACAAAGATACAACAACAGAAAAAATACTTCAAATATCTCGACAAAGTAAGCGCAAATCATAAGAGAGAGAGAGAGAGTTAGTTATAAAGCGATTATTTGTTGTATGATTGGGACATGCAAAAAAGAGTTGAAACGAGGAGGAAGATTGGAGATTGGTAACTTACCTAAGACTCTCAATTCGACACGATAGCCATTGAAGTTATCACACGTTTCTTCTGGTATATAAAATGTTGTATCACATAGATAGATATCCTCGTCAGATATTCTCAGGTCCTTAATAACTAATCTGTATGGATTCTGCTCAACAGTTACTCTGCAAATAAGTTTATTTCAATAAGTTGAATTTATTTAACATTTATTTGTACTCACCTATTTTTAAATTCATCGTTCACACTCGTGACATTACTATCGCCAAGAAGCATCGCCGCGATGCGATCATCGCCTTTGAACCAGTTCAGGGAATGCAGTTTCCCGCATTTCTGCTCATTCACAGGACATGGCAGCACCACATCTTTGTTCTCATGCTCCTGGATAGTCTGATCTGTAGAGAAGACGAAGAAAGAAACGTAAATATTGATATTCCAAAAATTAATATACAATGTTAGGCGAGAAGCTGCAAAAGTGCAGCACAAAGGCAAAAAGGGAATATGTATATCGTCTCAAGACACACACACACACACACACACACACACTAACGCAATCAGAGGGCTATTCAAATGTCTGAAGAGGTAGAGAGCAGTCAGGTTGAGCAGCCATATGAATAAAGTCGCCATTCAACCTCTGGCATGGCGAGTGTTGTGTGTTTAGCATCATAAATTCAAAAGAACGACACTTTTTGCCAGGCAGCCAGAAAGAACACCTTCCCCGACACCCTCCAAAGCACACACAACACACACAGAGAGAGACTTTCTATGGGTTGCCATAGAAAAATTCAGCTGCTGTTGAAATGAACAAAAATGATTCAATTTGCATGGCAACCAGTGTTGGCCAATGGCCCACAGAGCTAAGGCTAAGGAACCAAAGCCAGAACCACAGCCAGAGAGCAATGCAAATTGAAAATTGAAATTAAAGTGGACTTAAGAGCGTTGTGGCCTCCTCTAAGTAAGCCTTTAAGTAGGCCATAAATATATTCCTCTTCCCCTTTTTAGCAGATTCCGACTTGTAAATTCAAATGCTTACATTATGTTTTAACATATTTTCCATTTTCTTTTTTCCTTCTCGCAATTTGTTTATGTTTTGGCATTGATTTATTTATGGACTCTGCGGTTGCCTTTGCTCTTGGACTTGCCCACAAATTATGCAAAGTAAATATGCTTTGATTTGTAATCGAAAGAGGGATCGAAATCCGGACTAAGAACAGAGCAAACTTCTTGAACATTATTTGCTTTAAATATTTAATACAAGTTTAATCGTTTTTGGGTAATCAAAATGTTTCATAAAGAAATTCATAAGCAATTATTACTGATGTTTGCATACAATATTCATCATTTCATTTTATCTTTTTACAAATTAAATGTATTTTAGCTATTTAATTTGTTGTATATTAAAATATTCAATATATTATCGAGAGTTAAACACAATTATTTTCACTTCAATTTAATTCAATCAACATTTATGTATAATTTTTAGGAATTATTGGCAACCCTGCTCAAAGAATTTCAGCTTTGTCAGCCAATGTCATGTCATGTTCACATAAGCGAACAAAGCTGTTGCGAAGGTCTTAACTTGTAATCAATTCAATTACCAAAAAAGCCATATGAAATATGCTCATAAATCCCACTGAAATAGTTTGTAGTCCACACAAACACACACAAAAAGAACTTGTTTACCATATTACACCATACAACATGGGCAAGCATAACAAACACACACACACGCAATTACACACGCTTGGAATACATAAAAAATACAATTTACTTATCGGCCCAAAAGCCTAAAACATAATTTGAAATTTACGCTCCATTTACAGCGCTTGCATGTGTGTGTAAGGGTGTATATGTGTCTGTCTGATAAGATATCATTTATTTCACACGTTTGTCAGAGGGTTTCATCTCTGAAAACTAACTTGTCCATCTCGAGAGTCTGATGTCTGAGGGCGAGTAAAAGAAGAGGAAAATTCTGCCATAACCGACAATCAGTATCGTCTGGACTGACTGTCTGTCTGTCGGTCTGTCTGTCTTTCAGTCTGTCTAACTGTCTATTTCTTCTGCCTGTCCTTTGCCTCTGTCCACAAATTTCCTGCACTGTGGCATATTAGATTAGGCGCCCAGTCGTCTTACGTTTCACGTCTCCCCTTCTGACTCAGCAGCAGCTTCTCTCGATTTATTTTCTATCTTTTTCCTTTTTTTATTTTTCAATTTTTCTATTCGGCTTGCTGGTTAGGTTTTTGTATCTCCATTTTTGCTGCCATTTCTTTGGTACACTTCCTTTTCCGCTCTGCATTCGCTGGTTCCTACAGTGCTTATAAAATTCAAACAGACATGTGAAATATTCAATTTCTCAACTAGCAAATCCTGCCAGGCAATGTCCTCGTCCTCATTCTCATTCTCATTCTCATTTTCATCCTGGACCCGGAGTAAATGTAATGCTGAATTAGCCGTGCCAAATACGTTGTCGACTTGCTCGACTGCCTTTTCTAGTCCAACTCGAAGTCTGAGTCTGAGTCTCAGTCTGCGTTTGAGTCTGAGTCTCAGTCTGGATTCTGGCCCAAGGTGATGCGGGCTATCGCTAAAACTAGTCGCAACCTTTGTTGGGCTACTGGCAAAAGGGTTGGCCCAGAAATCGAACTTAAATGGCTGCCAAGGGGATGCTCAACGTGTCAGAAGGTTGAAAAGGTTGAAAAACCATTACAGACTTAGCTGAAATATTGCCAAATGTTTGACAAGCTTAAATTATAATTTAATTTATATTTAAATCTCATTTTTAAGTTGGCAATGGCTGAGCCTATTTGATACCCTATGAAAAATATAAAGAAAATAGTGTAAAGAAAAATTTATAATTTTTGTATTGCCTGAAGATTTTAATCATTTTAACTTGTCAGTTTTGTTATTAATATATTCCTTTACTTGACATATAAAATTAATTAAAATAATTATCTTTTCAATATTATTAAATGGACAAAAGTTTAATTATGATTTAATTTAGTTGGTTTATTCAATGCATTTCACCTGCTGCATTCGATTTCAAGTTTTGATTTTCATTCGCTCTCCTTTTGGACTTATGAACAATAGTCAAATTAGTGAATCAATGAATGCATGACAGCGCAAGACCCGAAGCTGATTCTCAATCCCATAAAAATCTCAGTTGAAATTTCCATTCAAAAGCCAAACCGTTGGCAATTTCAATGGACGTTCATATTATCGGAGGCAAGTAGGAAATAGAGAGCGAAGGAAGAGGATCAGCTTTAGCAGCTGCTGTGGAAAACTTTTGCCACACAAATCTCCGCATTTTAGGAAAATTTCACCACAGCTTTTATAATTGTTCATAAATCCCCCAATGGTTCTCTTTGGCGTCGTCCCGTTTCTCTCCTCACTCCATTCAATTCAAAAGTTTTCGCCTCACACTTTGCAGAATTTATCACCTCATTTTTCACATTTCGACTAATTTGGACCACAAATCTTTTTGGCTACACCTGCATTCAGCCAAGCGAGTGTCAAATATTACAAAAGTTCCCCATTCCCCATTTGCCCCCCCCAGGCAACCACTTCATGCGACTCTGTCGTACAAAAGATTGTTAGCAATCAACTCAAGCACCAAACTTTGATTTGTATGACCATAAATCGCACTTCATTTTTGATTTAACCACCAGACCCACCCGCCGCACCACCCCCGCACCACCCAACAACCACTAGACACAGTTTTGTGGTTGTCTGTTCATAAATTTGTACTCCCTACGAACTTGGCAAAAGTTTGCCCAACCCCATAAAGCCGAGTCCCAACCTCAACTCTTGCTTTAAGCCTTTTGGCAAACAGTTTTTCTTATCTGCCTGACATGTGTGTGCCTGTGTGTGTGTGTGTGTGTTTGTGTCTTTCCCCCTTTTCTCCTCTTGCCATTTGCTTTTTGTATGTTGTGTAAACGTCTTTAGCTTGGCTTTTATAATTCTATTTCCGTTTCCGCAACAGCGCAAAAAAGAGAAAAAACTTTTTCCTTGCCTTCCTCACATATATTTCAACATCTTTTTTCCATGTCGACCATTTCCCCTCGCATTTCCCTCTAGCTGCAAATCAAACTTTTGCACATTTAGTTGTGAGTGTGTGTTTGTGTGTGAGTGTGTGTGTCTGGCTGCCATCATCATTGTCATCATCACCATTGGAACTGGAGACTGAGAACTGGGAACTGGCTACTGTCTCTGTCCGTATCCTTGTCCATGTCCGTTTCGTTCTCATCCTTTTGCCGCCTTTTGCACATATCGTAGCATACTTTTGTGCGCCAACGCTTTGACATTGAATTTGTGTGTCATTTAGCGTTTGCTTCTGTCTGTCTGAGTGTGTGTGAGTGTGTGCATGTGTGTGAGTTCGTGCAAGTGTTTGTGGCTTACTCTAAACGTGCTTAGAACTTGCTTGCGTTACCCTACATCTTACTTCTCCCCCTTCTTCTTAGTCAACAACCCGCATAATTCAGCGTCAGCTTGGCCTGGCACAGACACATGTGTATGTGTATGCGATTGGTTGAGTGTGTGTGTGTTGTGTGAATGTGTGTGTATGTGGATTGCATTTTGCGGTTGCTTTCTGTTTATCTCCCGACTGTCTCGCAGTTCTCAAACCCTTTTGCTCAATGCTCTAAAGAGCTGCATCATTTTTCACAAACACACATACAAGCACACATACACAGACAGTTACAGACCCTAAGCTTAAAGCGGTAATTTATTTCATTATTTAACATAACTTAAATGCAAGCTTATAGTATAAGGAATAAATTGATATTTAAAACGAGTTGCTCAATTTAAATAATTTTTAATTAATATTCGATTAATACATATAATTCATTAGATTAATGCATTCTGTGTGTTTTTATCCCAACTAAACTAATCCCTGTCTTTTGTTAAAATTGTTAAATAAATTTAAAAAACAGTTGCTGTAATTTGCACATAATCAGAGCTTTTTATTGGCAGTTTAATTTGTTGAGGAATAAAGAGAAAGAAACGGAGAGGAGGATGAGGATTGCTACTGCCAATTGCAGATACAAGTTGGCCAGTTTAGTGTACATTAAAATTGATGGCTTCATTTTGGCACAAAATTTGACTGGGGCAATCAGGAAGAAGTATGCAATAAAAACGCTTGAGCCATCATGGCATGGAATAAGCTAGGTATACGAGCGTACGCATAAAAATTTAATTTCTAATAATAATATTTTATGATGGCCGACTCGCTGCAGTACACCAATACACACTCCCACACGCATACACACACACACACACACAGAGCAAGCAATTAGAGCAGCAACAAGCAGCACACAAAATGCATAAACGATTTTAATGGTCAATTTCGGGCACTCTCTAGAGAGAGAGACCAGAGCAGAGGAATAGAGAGAGATAGAGAGTGGAGGTAGGGGAAAATAGAGTGAGGGGTTGCTGCTCCTGTTGTGTCCTGTGCCAAGGCAGAGAATTCAATTTGGCCGCTTGGCCGCTTGCTGTTGCCTCATAATTAAATCTTGGCTAGCTGCATGTCCCAGTCATTAAAGTAATATGTTTTGGCTAATTACATAGACACACACTTGCACACACACCCACACATACACACACACACATACTCATAACTCAATTGCATGTTCGTGTATCATAATTTTTGAGGGTCATTCTTTATCAGACATTGCTGTCAGCTGTTGTCGTTCGTTAAACGCAATTAAAAAACAAGAAAATTAACTACTTTTTATCTAACGACTCATAAATACCCTATCTACATGTACAACTTACAAAGAGTATATAGATACAAAATTTAAGCCATGTACTAAGACACTTTTAAAAAATATAAATTTATTAAGTGCCAACTTGATAGTAATTTCAATAGACTCATTTGGGGAGTGTATAAAATGCAGCTGCTCTGCTCTGACAATGTAACTGTTGCTTTTTAATTAATGTCAAATTATAAGAAATTAAATTGAATTTCAAGCAGCTGCAGAGGAAGACATAGAGATGCTTTGCATATGGCAAAAAATAAAAATATTGCGCCTTAAAGCAGACAACGAATTTTCGCCCCTCTCTGTATATTGAAATGAAATTCAGTGTGTGTGGGTGTGTGTGTGTTTTTATGTGAGCGTCTACTTGGTTTTTTGTGCATTAATTCCATTAAAAGCGCTTCGATAACATGTTTCACGCTTGGTCGCTTCCATGGCGTCGGCCCCTAAAAATATGCAATACAAACAATTTTTCATGCCGCAACGCTCAGTTTTTTTTCCTGTCTTTCTCTCTCTCTCCTTCTCGCTCTCTCTGTCTCTACTTGCCACTCGGCACTCACGTGCCTAGAATGTTGCAGGGGCAGGCACAAGTTCGTAGTCCTATGTGAATTTTTATAGAGAGTGCAAAAAAGAATGCTATGTTCAGACTGAGGCTGCATATCTGTATCTGTGTGTGTATCTGTGTGTGTGTGCTTATCGCTTCATATGTTATGTATAATAACATCACCTTCATCTGCTATTCATAGCATGTTCATCAATCAATTAATCGATACGCGCAATGCCAAAACGAAAATGAAATTCAAGCGAGTTGTGGAAAATGGAAAATGCGAAAAGTCTGTCATCTGGGGAAGCCAGTTGAGTGGAAGGCGTTGTAATATTAATAAAATAAAATATATAAATACAGCCGAATAATTTATTGATATGCAATAACTGACAAATGATGTGGGAAAAGCAGAGGTATAAATGAAAAACTCAAGGAAATTATTTAAATTGATATCCCTGATAAGTTTTTAGTCTCTAAGTTATAATGTTTAATTTTTATTTTAAAATGTTTACTCGAAAAAAATTGATTTATAATTTTTATTTAACTCTCTTTTTATATTCTTATTATATTTACATTTTATTTAAAGCGAAACTTTTATTGTTCTACATTGTCTCATTTTATATTATATTTGATTTGATTTTTCAATGTGTACATATTTTCTATTTTATTTCATTTTCTTCGACTTGAGATTTTTTTATTTGTTTCATGAATTTTAGGAGATTTTCTTGGCAAGTTGAACAAGCAATTAGACTATGCACAGTCTGCTGGAAAAGTTCTGTGTCTGTGTTGTTGGTCTGCAATGACCAACATGAAAAATATGTTGAAACATGAAAGCAAATTTCTTGGCTCAAAAGTCAAGCAATGCAAATTTCAGGGGTGGAGAAGGGTAAGGGAGAGGAACAGAGTCAGAGACAGAAGTAGAGACTCTTGGCTGGACAATAACAATGTCAATGTGAGTGCTAAGCGTTCCCCGTAGCACAATTAAGTTGGACTGCCAAGTGGTGCAGGGATTGAGACAGAGAACCACTCACAACTCAACCGGAGGACACTTCTCTGGGGAGACACCTTTATGAAGTTCGGGGGCAAACACAACACAACACACAACTAACGATAAGCGCTATGATTATGGCTTCTGTTCAGGAAGGAGGAGCAGGAGGAGCAGGAGGAGAGTCATTTAATTCTCACCTTGTGACTGTGTTTCGAGTGTGAGAGGGAGGCTAGCCACGCCCACTTTGGCATTGAACAAGGCACAGTTTGTGGCTCAATTCGTTCGTCAAGTTGAGCTCTGTTTTTAGTCGATTGCTCAGTTCAGTCTAATGACACATGTGGTCTCTGTTTCTGTTTGTTTCTGTCTTTGGACTCTTGTCTTGTTTTTCTTGCTGCATACTTTAAGGCGCTTAACACGTCATGCGAAATTTCTTTGCTCAGTTGTCAGTTGTATGTTGTTTGCTGTCTGCCAACTGTTGTCTATGCTATTGCCTTTCTTTTTTTTAGGTCTTGTCGCCAATGTTCTGTAAGCTTAAACGTGCTTTGCTTTTGATAGCGCTGATTACCACAAAACACAGACAGACAACTCTCAGTGTGGAGGGTAAATCGATCCATTTCAGTTTGATTTTGTAACGCAACTATATTACACAACCTGCTGTGATTCAGTTGCCGGTGATTTAAGCACATTTTTACAGAGTGAGGAAAGCGTGGAGAATGTCTGGTCAACGGGAGAATACTCGTATCTGGGATAAGTCTGTCGAGCCAAGCAAATATCAAAAGTTGATTGAACTCGTTCTTGGCACGTTCCCTTTTTAACGCAATAAATGGAATGGGTCTGCTTAAAGTGCTGTGATTTACACAAATACTGAAGAGCTTAAAGCACTAATGGGAGCTTTGAAAGCACATTATTTTAATAGTGTTTAGAGTTGATCGAAAGCAGAACAATGTATTTTGTTGGATTGTTCGAATACCTAATTGACCTTTTAAGTTAGTTTAGTTAAAAGCTTTGCAAGCACATTAAAGCTGCTTGAAATTGAAATTCCTATCTACAAAATCTATTCAAAATCTGCAATTTATGTTATTTTATTCGCAGCTAAATATATAACCGAATGCTTAACTGCCAAATTTTAGTTACTAATGAATCAATTAGTCCAATGTCTTATAGACATTTTTACGTAATTTAATAATCTTATTATTTAAAAGTCAAAACTATCTAGTTGAGTTTATGATTGGGCAAAGCTTGTGCCTTATAAATTTGTGTCATTTTCATCTGTCAGTTTGTCAACCAAATTGAAGCAGTGCGAGATGAGAATTTGTTTCATTTAATGAAGGCCATCTGCATGTTGGCCATTTGGGGCATTTTGGGTAACAATACGGGTAAGCAGCTGTTGTCCTGTAATGCTTGAAAGTGTCACAGCCCTTTTTTGTGGCTTAGTAAACCGAGTGTGAACACACAACGAAGTACGGCAAAACATTATACAAGAATGTAACCCAAAAGCTCCTAATTCCCCGCCCATTTCGAACCTCTCAACTCAACTCAACTGAACTGAACTGAACTCAACACAAATTCGAACACAAATTCCAGAGTACAACATCTTTTGGCATTCACAAGTGTCTCTACCCCAGAAATTTGTAATCCCAGGCATGAAACTTATAGTTGCTTTTTAGGCCTTTTAAATTATGCAAACTGCTCTTGTCACACACATACACATTAGGGGGAGTCCTGCTAAACACATGGCGCTGGCTGGGACTGTGCCTGATGTCTGATGCCTCTTGTCCAATGCCCAGAAGCATACAAAATATCTTATTACCGGCACTTAAAAGCACCACTAAATTTTAATGTGACAAAGCACCGAAAAATACCAGACGAAGCAGACATGCCAGGCGGGACAGAGATGGAGAGAGGGAGTAATAGAAAGAGACGAATAGAGTGGGGACAAGATTTTAGCTTGTTGGCTGAGGCGAAACCATAATTTAATTTAATTACAGGCAACAGTAGTTGCTAAGCATTGGTTCAATAAAGTCCTCAGAGTTAACACACACACACCCCCAACCCTCCTCCCCTCCCCTTCGCTTACCCCTCCCCCAGCCACTCTTTGCTAAATAGTCGAAAGCGTCCACACAAAATTCATGTAGCACAAAAATGGGGGTTGGAGGTGGCACCCATTCATTTATTATGAATGTGGCTTTGCTTTGGCTGCCACGCCCCCTTTGGGTGACTTTGGGGCAAGTTGACTTGCTAGGGGTTGGGGTAGGTGCAAGTGGAGTGGAGTGGGGCGGCTGTCGCACACATTCACATTCATAATAAACTGCCACAAATCTGAGACATGCAAACAATTTTGAAACTCGCCTGGCCTAAAGTGCATGACCCTCAAATGTCCTTAAGCTGTCAAAAATAAGTGTCAAAAATGTGCCCCCTCCCCCTTTCGCTGTTTTTTTATCCTCACAGTCTGAAGGCTGAAGGAAGCCAGCAAAATAACAACGAAATAATAAATATGAAAATGAAAAAAAAAATCAAGTAAAACATAAACACAAATTTTTATATTGTTACGTATTCATCTGTCTCCCTCGCTCTCCCTGGCCAAATTTAGCGCACAGAATGAACAATTCCCAGTCAGTCTGTTGCCTTACAATCCCGCCTCGTCCTGCCCACTCCTGGCATGTCCTTTAAGTGGCCGTTTCGGCTGCTGGCCACGCGCGGCGCCTACCAAAAAAAAAAGTTGCCGCCATATTGAAATTATGTAAACGGCTGTCGAGAGCACCGGAAACTGCGTGGCGTTTGTTCTGTCTCCCTCTTACCTTCCCCCCCCCCCCCTTCTCTTCCCTCATTCTCCCCTTAACTACATACAATATTTTCTGTTCTTTTGCCTGCCTAACGTTGCCACCTGCTGTGCCGCCACTTTCCTCCTCCCATTCCATATCAATCCCTCTCTCTCTCTATCTCTCTCCCTCTGTCTGGCTCACAGCTGGGCAGCTGGACTCCACTTCATTTGCATTCATTCCGTTTGCATATTTTTAAAGTGTGTTTCCTCGAGCTTGTTTATCAAAAATTAAAGGTTAATTTCGCCTCCGCATTCGCTGCTGTCATTTAATTAGCCACCCCCTAGGTGGGAAATCAGGAGGGGTTACATAAATTTGCGAAGCTGTGTTGATTTCCAACTGGCACTGAGTAATCATCAACTTGCCCTTGCTCTGCTATTTTTTTTTTCATATTTATCACAGCTTCATTCAGACTCCTCCCCCCATTTTGTGGGGGCGTGGCCTCACGTAGTGCCACAAAGAACGAGAGAAAATAGGGGAAGTGGGGGTATTTTTTTTATATTGCATGCTTTATTTGCTGTCTACTTTTTGTGGCATGAATTTTAATTAGTTGTATGCTCATTTAGATTGTATTACGTGTTGTTGGATTTACACAGTTTTTGATTTGATAAAACATGCGCAAAGATTTAGCCACGTCTAAGAAGAAGAGAGCGACGAAAAGAGACAGAGAATGTGGATAAGCAGTACCAAAACTAACACTTCACTGAGAACTGAACTTGTTGAATTAAGTCTATTTATGTATTTTAAAAAATATCGTTAAATTTGTATTTGGTATTAACCCTTTTTTTTTACAACATATTTAAAAAATGTTCTTTGATTTTATTTCACAAACATTTGCAAAAGTTATCATTACAACACTTATTCAAAATCCATTAAATTGTATGCCAAAACTATTGATCCCGTTTTTAAAAATATTCGGATATTCTCAATGAAAAATATAAATTAAAAATCTTCTTTTTGAATATTAAATATTTAAAAATATATATTAAAGTTCTTTTAACTAAAAAAATAAAAATTTTTTGGTTTGCAAACTGAATTTATTTAAAGGAATTTTTTGTTTCATCCAAATAGCAATTCTAAAAATAAGATTTTTTTATTAGACCCCACTTCGGCCTGACACTTCGCACATAACTCTGCCCAGACACACACTCACACACACGCAAACTCTTTTGTTATCTTCTACGTGTCAGGGCCAAAAGGCAAAGAAATTATGCCCAAGACTTGGCCAATTTGATGTCTCTTTAAGCAAATGAATAGACCAAAGTTATTGTTGTCCTGCTGTCTTTTATTTGTTTTTAAATTATTAACTCGCTTTCTCTTGGCCCAAAAAGTAAGCAATTTACGTTCACATATATCATCGGGAGTCGCCCCGTTTTCCTCCTCCCTTCTCTCTTACTTTCCCCATTCTGCTCGTATAATTAATCTAGAGGGGAACTTCTAGCTGCTGCCTAGTTATTAATTTGGTACGTTGGCTGCGTCCATGTTTTATTCCTGCTTCTGAGGGGGGCAGAAACTCGTTTTCTGGTTTCAAGCAATGTACGCAGCGCACTTGTCAAGATTTATTTCAATTTGCTACGCACACACACACGCTAAATGACTCTTATCAAAACACACATACACACACGCATGTGGGCAACAAGTCAGAGCACTGAGAACGTGCAAAAGTTGCTGTCCTGCGGCCTACGTGTCGTATACTTGATGTTGCTGCCCTCCTTCTTACTTTTCTGGTTTGCTTTTCTTGCTTTCTTTCATTTTTCCGCAAAGTAGGCAAGTTTTTCATCCAAGAAAAATGAGACACAAAAGTGCTGTGTAAATGTGCGAAATTAATACACACCCACACACACACACACTCGCACACACTCACACTCGCACACACAGTCATGAATCTGTGGCAGCTGTGAGTTGAAGCGCAAACTTTTGTTTGTGTCTATAAAATATACGTTATTATTGCATTAGGCCAAGTCCAAAGCGAAATAAAGATGGAATTTATGCCTCTTTATACACTCTTCCCCCCGCAAATTGATAAACAACACACACACACATATAAGTGTTGCCTAACAACTTATTTAGTTTTCTTTAGTCGACGTGGCAAGTGTTCAAATTTATGAGTTCCTGGCAGCAACAGTTGTTAGTCTCTCTATCTTCTCTCTCTCTCTCTGTCTGTCTCTCTGTATGTTTAACCCTTGCCTGGTTGTTTTATTAACCCCACAATGCCCTGTTTTATGGTAGCTACAGTAACAACTTGTTACCACTTCATTGCCAGTTGTTGCAGTTGTTCTTCGACTCGATAATTACATTTGGGAAACTCGTTGCTTGTGACGCTTCGTTGGACATTCGCTGCCATCAAACTGCATTAAACTGTCCAGATGGAGGGAGAGAGAGAGGGGAAGGGGTTAATAGAGGGCAACTCATTTGCCAAAAGTTGCAAGTTCATGTGGCAACTTGTAGGTCAGTTCCCCGCACAGTTGCCACTTGAAGCGTAGCGAGCGGCAATTGCAACCGAAGAAGACATTTCTCCATTTTTATTTTAGTTATTGCTGTTGTTGTTTTGTTGCCTTTTGTTCCCGTCCGTTCCGCTCGAGCGCCATCTGTGGGTCGTTTTGCTGCTTCTCCCTTTACTGCAGATGCTTTCATGCTGATAGAAGGTACAGTATAAATTCTTGACCCGGCTTCATGTGGCTTTTTGCAGGCTGATAAATGTCTGAATTCTTGGCAAATTTCCACAATCATAAAGGGAGGAATTTGGCTTTAAGGGCGTTACCATGGAAGCGCCAACTAATAATTGCTAAAGGGTTTTGCTAACTTAAACAGTTTGCTGTATAAAATATTCGCTTTTGATTCAAGCGAAAACTGACTGAGATACTTACTCTAAAAATTACTTATAAGATTAACTTGTTTAGCTGGCAGTAACATACCTGAAAAGAGATAGAAAATATTGTGCTATTAGTTAAATAGACTCAAATTTCAATTTTCAAATCCATTTCGGAATTAGTTTGTTCTAAACAATCCATTATATTTATAACAGAGAACCCTTTAGGATACCCAAAAACAAACCCAACTCAATTGCATAGCTACTTCAATCAATCAACGCTGACATTGAGCAGATGGACACGCCCCCAAGCGGAACTCAATTACACTCAGCTACAGAAACGGGGAAATACTCGCAACGAGTCGGCGGTGACACAGTTTAAAACCTAAGCATGCTTACAACTAAAGTGTAATTACGTCCGAAAAGCATTATTATAATGTGTAACAGAGGGAGACAGAGGAGAAAAAGAGCAGGCAACATATAGAAAAGAAAAAGGACCAACGTAAAAATATATAGTTGGCAGTCAAATGTGCCGCCAACATGCGAAAATTTATTTATGCACAAGGTCTTGGAACTACACGAAAATAAAGTGAAAGCAGACGCCAGAAACCAGACGAAAGGACGAACGGAAATGTGGGAGGATAGCAAAAAAAAACACAGCGGGGGAAATGTCAACGCAAGTAGAAAACTGAAATGGGAAAAGGGAAAAGGGAGATGGAAGAAGAGGACCTACATTTCGTGTTGGTTTTTCATTCCTTCTCTCGCTATTCCCAACACTTTATTCAAAGGCAAAGGTCAAATAGAACGGATGCCCCGCTGAGGGATGGAGATGGGAATTTGTGGGGATTGCTTAAGTCAGAGACAGGTGAATGGTGAATTGTGAATGGGATGTTGTTTTTTTTAGCCAAAAAAGCTGTGACATAATTTTGAACTACACTTTTTTTGGCTTTTGGGTTTATCTGTAAACACATTTGCGAGCCGGTTAGGTTAGTTTCGGTCTTCTTCTTATTCTTTGTCCTTCTCCTGACACATCATAATGAAGCAATGAACCAAATGGGAAATGGCGTTTTTAATGGAATTTGTGGTTATCGTGTCGTTTGTTTTATTTATGGAGAGAAAAGCAACACATTCGGGTCGAGAATTTCGAGATTCTCATTATTGTTATGGGCCATTGCTGTTGTCATTACCTTAAACGTTGATGAAGGTCTTCTCAACTCTACCCCCTCTCTAAATTTCCTGCCCTTTTGATAAGAAGTTCAATCTCTATATATTTTTCAATCAATTTTTGGGGATTTTGCGGCAAACCAAAATTGAAATTGTTATGTAAATGTAAATTCAATTTGAAATTAATAATGAATTAGGGTTGGCATTAAAGTTGGAGGTTAAGAGGGGTTTGAAGACAATCGGTAAAGAAATAAGTTGGAATGTAATGGGAAAAGTTTTGTGTAAAACCGAGTAATGACTGCAAAGATGCAATGAATGTTAATGTCTTTATAGAGAATATGTTTCAAGAAACAGTATTATGATATTACTTTAAGAGAAACATCTTTAACAAATGATGCATTTATAGGTCATTATTTTCGATTAAATAATATTGCAAATTGAAGGAATTCAAAGAGTAAACAAAGAGGTTAAAGGGATGTTATAACACACATAAGTTTAGCTTATACTGTACATCACCTCTACAAGCTTTCATTATTATGTGTTTCATATAGAAATTGCAAACTTTCTGCTGTTTATGCATTAAGCAATCAACAGCTGCACAATAAAAGGCCAAAGCTTTCAGAAATTAAACTCTGGCAATTCCCCAGCCAAAGGAAACAACAGAAGAAGGGCGAGGAGCAGAAGAGGGAACGGAAAGAGAAAGAATAACTACAACAAAAGAACTACAAACTGGCTAACAATCCAAACAGCAGCAGCAGCAGCAACAACAACAGCAACAAAACAATAACAAAAGCGAGAACTGAGCAACAACAGAAACTCTGTGGTACTTGCCATGCAGGAAGAGGGTTAAAGGGGTCTAAGGGGGGTTAAGGATACTGGCAATATTCTGGCGTAAAGAAGAAAAAACTTGTTTTTCTAGAGGGAGAAAGAGAGAACGGTTAAGAGAACGGTAAAGGGTTTTAAAAAAAACTTACTCGAACCGCGGCACTTAATTCGCTTCCCTATCAAAACAGCGACAACGCCACACACAAAACACACAACACACACACACACACACACTCATACATATACAAGTCACCTCCCTGCCACCCTCTTGCCACATGTCTGAAGTGCTGTTGCTGTTGCTGCCGCTTCGTCTGCTTCTTTGTGTGGTCCAAAAAAGTTTTTTAATAAAAATATTAAATTTGCATATGTTGCTCCCAGACGTTGGCAACGCCAGAGCTCCAACTCTCAAGCCAGACATTTTGGGGTTGCCTTTGGTTACCTGTGGCAGGAACTGCTTTTGCCGCCGGAAGTGGTAACAGAAAGAAAGACAGCAGAGAGAGAGAGAGAGAGAGAGACTTGTGTGTGTGTGTTTGTGTGTGGAGCTGGCAAGTGCGTTTTTATTGCCAGCCTAGCCTAGAGTTTACTTTCTCTTCCTCTCTCTCTTTTTTCTCACTCTGGCTGTGTTGTTGCTGTCCCAGACATTTATGACGCATGAGAAGAGCACAGCCGAGGGAAGGGGAAACTTCAGCTCAAACCACTCACCAAATTAAGTTCAAGTGAGCGCAAGTGCGGAAAGGTTGGCGGCTTTTGCCGAGTTGCTACTTAAGCGCTGATTAAGCGGTGAAACAGCTAAGAAGTGAGTACCGAGAAAGGCAGAGAAACAGAGAAAGAAGGATGGAGAGAGAGAGGGATAAGGAATCGGAGAGAAAGAGTCTTACTTCTCAAGCCAGGATGCGTTATAAATATGCAGCTGTCTAGTCACTACTCTGTTTTTTCTTTTCAATTAACTTATTCCTTATGATAAGAAAAAAGCTTTTTTAGTTATTCTCTTAAAATTAAAAAGCAAACAGTTATTTATTTAAACTTTTCACTTTTAGCTTATAAAAGAGTTACCAATAAAGAAAGATTAGTTTTTGTTTCAAGCTAATAAAATTTTTAGCATGTTTCTTTTACGTTTATAAAAAGAACAGGCCGCTTGCAAAATAATACTGAATTTCTATCTTGTTTTATAATTCATTCAATATTCCTCTAATTTTTACATTAGAAAATCATGTCATTTTACTTAACATAACCTTCCTCTCATTGCTGTTCTTTCTATCTCCCAGTAAAAATATCTTTATCTGTCTATCATTATCTGAATTTCCTTGTCTATCAGGCCTGTTCCGGTTTTCACTTTCGGTAAGATTTTGCGGAAGTGAATTTCTTTAACCTGCTCTAATATAATTTCGGTGAAATTCTGCGGATTGATATCACTTTGAGTCGATAAGTTTAAGTCGGATAACGTGAAAAACGATCATTTTTAAATTCTTAGGTTAAAAGCAAAGCGAATAAATGCTTTTCATTAAATGCTATAAAATGAAAAGTGAAAACCGGAACAGGCCTGATACAGGCCTGTCTCTCATTTGTATATATTCTTTCCGTGTCTTATGTTTTGATCAATCTCAATTGTAATCCATACCTATTATACCCTTATAACTAATGTAGATATATATTTACAATCTTTAAGCCATTTCCATCTTTAAGCCGTCATAATTAACTTGTCCATAATGTTGTTTTTATATTAAATGTTATACAATCCTGTTCATGATTATTAAGGGTGCATTTAAAATAAGCTTTTCTAGCCAATTAAAACCATCACTAAACTGACATAACAGAAAAGGCGAAACTATAAGAGATACATTTATATCTTTCGTACATAATCCCAGTCACATGTGTATCTACAAATGTATCTGTATCTGTGTATCTGTGACTGGGTCTGAATACTCATCTTGACAACCTTTTGTTGTGGTTTTCACAGTCGCCTCACAGTGCATAAAAATTGCATGTGCCCAAGTGCACAGCAGATTTCCTGAAGCAAAATGAGGCAAAAGGGGGGGTGAGTAGGGGGATGGGGGTCACAGGTCGACGGGAGTGTGTGTATTGTGTATTGTACAAGTCAGAAAAATGTCAAGCGATAAGCAAAAGCCGCTTACATTCAACTTGGCCCAAACAAAACGTCAACAGGGGAACTGGCTCACACGATGCTGCTGCTGCTGCCAATTTCTGTTTGACAGAATTAAATGCTGCTCTGGCAATTGTCTTTATATATTTTTGATGTGGTTTGCAGCGGCTTGACGGCAAAACTATAAGCGATTTACAGTTCAGTTGAGGATTTAGGAAACGGTAACAGCAGCAACATTGAGTAAGTAACTCAAAAAGAGTATGAGTTTATTCTTAATCAAAACCGGCTTAAAGAAGCTCTTCAAAATGATAGGAAAATAAAGTATATAACTTTATAAAATTAGATATACAGTTTTGATTTGATTAAAAGATTAAATTACGAATTTATCAAGATACTTTTATTGATATATTTTAAGTTTTTAAAAACCAAAGCTAAGCTCACAAATTACAATGCTACTAATAGTTTAAACTAAAGCTTTAAACTTAAAAATAATTTTAAGTTCAATTAAGTTATGAACAGAATGAAAGAATATGTAGTTTAAAAATGGTTCGAAATTTGTTATGCAAATCATATTTCGGGACTAATTCAATACATTTCCATTATGCGAATCTTAAAGAAAAAACTCCCACACTTCGTGACACCCAAGTAGAAACAAAAAATACACTGAATTGACAACATTATTTAAAGAAGGTTCGTGTTTTTCTTATTAAAAAAAAAAGAACAAAATATCACGACAAAATGTTGCGTAAAAAAGTTACTGTAATAAAGCATTACACATTATAATGATGGGAACATGTTACTGCAGCAACAACAACAACAATAACAAAACTAACAAGCAAAAATGTTGTCAACAAAAAGTTTTTAACAGAGAGCGAGAAAAGAAGGAGACAAAGAGAATAAAAGTGAGAGAGAATTGTAGAAAAAGTTTTCAACATCATCAAAATGCGCTCAGGCCTAATTTAAATGTGTTTGAACTTCTTTTGCGCCTCATTTTATATTATTTACATACAACAACAACAGCAACAACAACAAAATAAACTTCAGAAGATTTTCTTTAAATGCGAAAGCTTCTTTTCGACTGAGTTTTGACTGCGAAATGTTTGCGCAGCTTTAAGTTTCAGCACGAAAACTTTTTTGCCCCCAAAAGAAACACAAAAAGTTCTTTCATTTTTTTTTGTTCCATCTTATTTGTTGTCGACGCATGTCGCATTAATGCAAATATAATCTGACCACGCCCCCACGCCTTTTTCAAGCCATTGCCGACTGAAGTTGAACAAATTACAAATTGAGAGCTGTGTCAACACTTTTCGGACCCCCAACAAACTTGACCTCAAGTGAAACTTTAATGCAGCCGACGACGACCACGACGACGTCAACTTGCAACTGGCAAAAGCAAACCAAAACTCGCTTCTAAGTTTCTAAGTTCTTAAGCACACATATCACCTGCACTGTGGAAAGGGGAGAGTAGGGGAGAGAAAGGGGAGGGAGGAGTAACCGCAACAAATGTGGTTTTTGTTTTGCGGACTTAAAATCTTAAGCTGAAGTGGCAAATAATACCAAGCAGGAGTAAAATGATTTATTTACAGTGGAGCAAGTTTGCTTAGCCAGTGAATAAGGCGATTAAATGTTATACAGATACACATATGTGTACAGTTGAACTTCTTTATAGGGAACGCACCTAATTATTGGCAAGATTTTTTAAAAACAAACAAGTTGCACACCTGAACATAGTTCATAATAGCGAATTGTTCACTTTAAAGAAGTTTGACTGTGTATACTATATGACTCACGTGTTGCTATATTTAATTCGCACTTTCCGACGCACTTTACACTTTACGCATTTAAGCAAGCAATTTGCTGCGAGTGCAAAATAATTAAAACAAACAAACAACAATTAAAGGCAACAAAGTAGGCCCACTTGCAATGCATCTTTGACTCTAAAAATAGCACAAATAGCAAATATAACGCATACGTCAAGTGAGTCACGAGTCGACGATCGAATAGAGGAAATAGAAATAAGAGCAAGAAAGTCTTCAAAAGGCACGACTTTATTTATTTGATATTATATCGTGGATAAATATTCAAAATTGAACTAATAAATATAAACAAACATTATTTTCAAGATATATAATTGTTAAAATATAATATTAGTAACATGTTTGTCTATATCAATGAAAAATAATTATAATACTATCAATTTCAGACACAAACTTTAAATTAAATTTCATTTCCCATCTCCAAATTCTAACAATCATATCGCTTTTCATTGAGATGTTTTGGCTTTCGAACTCATTTGGCTGATGGAGTTGGAGTTGGCAAGCAAAACCAACCCGTTTTGATCATTAGTCATTTGGAGCTGTGACTGTAACATAATCCAATCCGTTGTTTGCTCCGAGTTGACTTGGTTACTGGTCAACCCACTTCACTTCATTCACTCGTACCTGCCTGTCATAAATCAGTTCAGTTTCAGTTCTCGACCCTTTCAACATGCACGACAAGTTGGCCTTTTCTAGCGGTAATCCAATACCAAAATACCCAAGCAAACCAAACTCAAACTCAAACCCAACTCAATCCCAATCCCTATCCCTATCCCAGTTCCAATTCCAATCCTAGTGCAAAAGCACTTCTCGACAGCTACGCACATGCCAAGAAAGCAAACCAACAATTGGCCACGGTTCGATGTCAAGGCATCACATTGTAGTAGAGTTGGCAAACAATCGAGTTGGCCAGTCAGTTCGAGTACTTATAGCTTGCAACATGCCACAAAATCAATGAGCATAAGCTATTCGTAAGCGGTGGACAACAACTGGCGACAGTTTCGAGCAGTTGGCAAATTTTGAAAGTGATATTCGATACAGGAGCTGCCACATACGCATGTTGCATGCATACTCGAACTCGTTTACGAGAATTGCTATCTGCCTGCCTGCTGCCTGCCGCTTGCCACTTGCCACTTGCAACGTCTGGTGGCAACAAAACAAAACACGCTCCTCTATGGCTTCCTCTGAGCTCCTTTATTGCTTCCTCTGCCAGCTGCCATTTGGCTGGTGTAAAATAAGTTGACCAACAAGTAAAAACAAAATCAAAATTGCTTTGACAAGTTCCTTTTTAGAGACAACAGATAAACATATTCAGTCTGTGGAGAGACAAGAGAAAACTAAGGGAATCTAGAGAAAAATCTAAACTGTTTCATTAACAAGTTACCAAAACAAAAAATAGTTAATAAATCTCTTTTTTCTGATCAGTCAATTTTTTCTGATATTTTTTGTAATTTGTTTTTTCATTAACAAAATGCTTAATGAGTTTTCGGTTTCGAGTTACACCGGAAATTTGATTTTTAATACTTGATTTACTTCCGTTTAGTAAATTAAAATATATTTTTTTAATTTCTTGGTTTTTTAAATCGCTGCTGCTTTAGCTGTATATGGCAGCTTGTGCTATGCTTTCTCATAATTTGCATAATCATGTTAATTATTTCATACATAATTAAGTATTATCATTAGCGTTGTTTTTTTTCTCATAATTTTCAAGCATTTCTTGCATTTATTTTGCTCATTTCTCATTCTTTCAGAGTTTCGCCTAATTTATGCATAGAAAAAGTCGTGCAGCCCTAACAACTTGCAAAACTCACCTGGATATGGACACCAGCACACTCACACACACCTGGATAACACACACACACATACACAGCTTGGATAACAAATCTGAGCGACGTCAACTTTGTGCTCGACGAACGCCTCAAGAATTTGTTTAACGCGTTGCATTTAATCAATGTCAGGGGGCGTTTAAGGCGACTGTGGGGGGCGGGGCAGCGTTGGCGGAACATTAGCAAATATTTGCGCTGCACTTTGGTTGAAAAATGCAGTCATTTAACTTGGGAAGCGAACCCAGAGGCAACTGCTAAGGAATCACAGCAACTGCGACTGCGACTGCGACAGGTGCGTGAGTCATGCGAGAATCTCATTTTTCCAACTTGGCTGCAATTGTTCTTCTTCTTCTTTGCCTTTCGTTGCCCTACTCTTTTTTCTATTTTTTGGAGGAAGAACTAGAATGACAGCTAACCATTTAATTTGGGTGACACCTCTGGAGAGTCGACAGTCGAGAGTCGAGTCTCAGATGCAACTCTTGACTCTTCAGACAGTTTTTCGATGTTTCGACTCGTTTTGCAGCTCTGCCCCAAAATGAATGGTAAGCTGTCAAGTTGTACAAACTAAATGACAGTTTATGCAATGTCAAGAGCCCTTATACCATTCCCATTCGCAGCCCATTCCCATCCTTGTCAGAGCCTGACAAGTCAACAAGTCAAAAGAACAAAAGAAAGACGAGAAAAATCTGCAATAGCGTAGAAAATAAAACAAAAAACAAACTGTACTTTAGTGCATAATTCTTAAAAATTGCACTTTTCTACTTTTTTCAACAACATTTTTTATACTCTGCATATGCAACGTTTTTGAATTTCGGTTTGGTTTTTATTCTTTATTGTCCATGTTCATGTCAGAGCGCCGCAAAACATGCAACATTTTCTTTTGTTTGTGATCTCAACGCAACCACAAACATGACAGGTTAATTCGACTGTCAAAACTTTAATTTATCAGACAACCCACGCGGCCAGAACCTCAAAAATAACAACAGAAAAAAGCAACAAATATAAAAGAAATAAACCGCAACTCGCCCAAAAAGCCCCAAAGGGCATTTCATTCCCTTTATTCCTGCCTTTGTTTTCTTTTCGCGAGTGGAAAACTCACATACCCAGAGCCTTACACAAAATATTTGGGTGTATATTGTAAAGCCGCAGTTTCAACAGGCTTAGCTAGCAATTGAGTATTTGTTAAGAGGTCTTGTTTTCATAAATGTAGTCTACAGATCAAAGTAAAAGCATATTGCCACTGGATTACAAATACAGCAGAAAATATTATAAAAATGTATACAACTGTCGTCTGTTTCTTATACAGGGTGAGGCAAAAGTAAGAACCCTATTGGAAAACGATTTAACTTTAGCAAATGGCGTCAAATGTCAATTCGGCTTTGAATTTGTGAAATAAACAAACGCAGAATACAGAATACTACTCAAGAAAGCAGAATATTTGTAATTAAGTAATAATAATAACCGGTTAATCTCTCGTTTTGGAGATTTGCCATGGCCGGAAATATCACCAGATTTAACCGTTCCAGACTTTTTTTTGTGGAGATCTTTAAAGTCACGGGTGTACGTCAACAATCTTTAAACTCTTTAGGCCCTCTAGGAAAATATTCGCTCGGAAATCAAGAACCTGTCGCCCGAAGTTCTTGCAAAAGTGATGGAAAAACGGACGTATCATTTTCTCAACTTGATGGAATAAAATCTAAAATATAAATACAATTAAAAACATCGGGTGATTACTTTTGCCCCACCTTGTATATAAGCTTTCAGCTGATATATTAACACAGAAAGTGTTTTAATTTCAACAAGCAAAAGCTCATTTAAAAATTATATAAAAGATAATTTTAATTAAAATTATCACGCAATAAGTTGGCTTGGCTTTGAGCTTGGGTGATTCAACTTTAATCAGTAGGATATATGAACTGTTTACAGATTAAACTAAAAAATAATTTTCGTTGGATTAAAATAAGTACGATAAATATAAGCAAAAGAAATTGCCGTAAGCAAAATAATTTTTAAGAAGAATTCAATCTAAAGAATAATTGCTTCAATTCTAAAAAAATTAAATCTTTATTTATTCGAAATTTCAGTTTTATTTTTTTACATACGTTCAAATTGAACTGACAACAATACAACTTCATTAGCTAAGTTCCCCTGTCAGTTGTTCATCTAGTCACAATGTTAATTCGATTCAAGCTTCATTTCAAGCTCATCACAAAGTCAAGAGAAAAAGACAGAGAGAGAGAGAGAGAGAAAGAGATTGTTATTCCCCTGTGTGCTGGTTATATGTATGCTCCGATAACAAGAAGACTTCATTTGCGAAACTCTTCAACTTGCTGCATTTACAATAATTACACAAAATCTAAAAATCTCTAGTCAAACATTTGCACAAATCAAACTGAAAGCGTAGCAGAATTTTAATCTAAAATGCAAATATGAGAACTCAACTCAACTCAACTCAATTGAAGACACATATGCAGCTTGAGAGCTCTTGAGAGCGACTGAAATGGCAAGAGAAATTAAAGAGAGAGAGAGAGTGAAAAAAGTTCCCCAGCGAAATATATTCATAACAATTCTATTAATTTTTCTCTTTTGTGCAATTCAGGCTCGACTCCAGGCATTGTTTGACAAAGTGGCAGCTGGCGGGTGGTGCGGGTGGTGCTGGTGGTTTTTGGGTGGTTTTCCGACTCTGACTGGGTTTTTGTGGGGTTTTTCGATGGCTTTGGATTGACTGCCACGCCGTTTGCCAATTTGCATATTCAATTGCCACAGTGACAGGCCGTATCGCAGCTGCTGAAAGTCTCTCACTTTCTCCCTCTCTCTCTATCTTCTCTTCTGCCTCTCTTTTTGTCTCTCTTTCGATGGCATAATTGTCTGGCTATGAGTCAGTTAGCTGGCAGTCTACCAACAACTGAGTTGATTAGAATGAAGTGACTGTTGTGTGGTCCTTATAATCTTCTAAGTGGCTGCGTCTAAAACTTCAACGCATTTCAATTTCCCAGCTCACATACTTGATTAAACTATCACTAGTTTCAAATCAATTTAAAATAAGTTTAAGCTATATTTAATATTTTAATTAAGCTCAAATAGTTAGATTTGTTTGACAATTACATTCTAATTTAGTTAATATTTAAAAGTTTATTATAAATTTCAAGTGAAAGCGAATTATGTTATGTTTTCTTATGTTTTTATTTAATTTTTTTCTTTTCTCTTTGTTATTATTGATTTATGATTATCTTTTTTTCTAATTACCATCCAAGTTAAATGTTCTTTGCATGTTAAATTTCTTATATAATCTGACTTTATTGAATTCGAAATTGTAAATTACAAACTTAGCTTTGTTTTCTGCGATTCGTCTTTAATGCCAAACAGGAGTTCATATTCCACAGAATTGCTTCATTTTTAACTTCTTCTGAATTTCATAACCTTTCTGTGTTTGTTTCGCTCTTCCTTCATGAAGTGTTGTTGCCTTGTTTTTGCCTCATTTACGTGCTCGGGAATATGTTTGGCTTGGCTTTGCTCACTTTTTGACACCACAGACAACAACAACGACGACGGCACTTCAACGAGTTGTCTTCTTCTTCTTCTCAAGTCGCAGCCGTTGACAACTTGTTGTTGTTGGTGTTGGTGGGGTGGATGAGTTGTTGGGTGTTTAGATTGTTGGCTTCTGTTTGTCACACTGCTACCATTTTGTGCTCTTGCATAATTATGCGCAGAGCGAGAGAGTTTGCTTCCTGCCACGCCCCCTCCGCCCGCCTTGAGCCCACACACGCATGTGTTAGTGGAGTCATCCCAGCTAGACGACGTGCTTGCCACTTAGCAATTCAATCACATTTCGCTGCCCTCCTACGCATTTCCTCCTCTCGTCTCTTGCCACTTTCCTCTTGCCACTTGCAACCGGCACTTGGCGTTCTGTGAACCATTTCCTTGTGCACATTATAATTATCCTTGCGTTTAATTAACGTGTTTACACACACATGCAACACTCACTAACCCACACTCATACACACACTTAGCTGTTGACCGAGTGACCCCCTCGTAAAATTCCTATTCCTATTTGTCAAGTCTCTCTCTCGTCTAGTTTTTGCACTGCGTTGTCGCTTTTAATGCTCGCTAATTTTATTTTAACCGAGGGGAAATTTAATTGCGGTCTGATTGTCGCTCTGCCCAGCACAGACAGATCATTCCCTACTCCTCCTCCTCCTCCTCCCTCTTACCACAGTCATTTTGAATTTACGCTTTGACTTTGGTCAATTCAATTTTGTTTTTGGCGTTAATCAGCATCGGTTGGCCGATTCGCATACTAGACAACAACAATTCAATTAGCGCTTTAATTGATTTGCATTTGGCTATTTGTCTTGAACCACATCTCCCTCTCCCTTCGCACCTCTTCACCAACTCCTGCCAACAAAACTAACAACTGTTGTCTGACTTAGGAAAGTGCATGCATATTTATTTAGAGAGCAAAATAGAAAGCTAAAATTGTGTATAAGCTGAGACGAAACCCATAGAAGTTATTTATGTATCGGCTCTAGAAAAAACATTAGGATCAGACGTTAGAAAGAGATCAAGGGAAGGATATTAAAAAAAAGTTGTATACGAGGGCGGGCTGATAAGTAATCGGCCTTACCAAAAAAAAACATCTTAAACAACCCATAAATATTTTATTCGATTAGTGTTTTCTATCGGCTGATTGCTGAAAAAGTTTTAGGCGTTTTTCTCAACACTGGTAATTTTGGCGGGAGTTTTAGCATGGTCACTTTTGCATTGTCCCCAAAATGAGTAAAATAGAATATCGAGCTGTCATTAGATTTCTGTTTTTAAAAAAGAAATCCAACGATGAAATAAAAAATGAGTTAATCGAAGTTTATGGGGAATCAGCTCCATCGATTTCGACCATTAAATATTGGACTGCTGAGTATAGGCGCGGGCGGACAAGCATTTTTGACGAGGACCGTCCGGGACGTCCCAGAGAGGTGACAACCCCAGAAATGGTAGATAAAGTCCACGGAATGATATTGGATGATCGCCGAATAAAGCTGAGAGAGATTGCTAAGGCCCTAAACATTTCTCGTGAACGTGTTGGAAACGTCTTACACGAATATTTAAATATGAGTAAGCTTTCGTCAAGGTGGGTGCCGCGATTGCTCTCAGCGGAACACAAACGCAACCGCTTGGTCATTGCGAAGGAGAGTTTGGCATTGTTAAACGCAAATAAGAATGCATTTTTGCGTCGTTTTGTGACTGTCGACGAAACTTGGATACATCACCATACACCAGAAAGCAAGGAACAGTCAAAGCAGTGGATTTCAACCGGAGAGACGGCGCCGAAAAAGGCAAAGATTGGTTTGTCGGCCAACAAGGTAATGGCAACGGTTTTCTGGGATGCCCGAGGCGTAATTCATGTGGACTATCTAGAAAAAGGCAGAACAATTAATGGAGAATACTATTCTAACCTTTTGGGACAGTTCGAATCAGAACTAAAGAAAAAAAGGCCGCACATGGCGAAGAAAAAAGTTCTGTTTCACCAGGACAACGCTCCGGCTCACAAGAGCGTTGTTGCCATGATGAAATTGTGTGAACTACACTATGAAATTCTTCCACATCCCCCCTATTCTCCAGATTTAGCACCATGTGACTATTATCTATTTCCAAACTTAAAGAAATGGCTTGGTGGAAAGAAATTTCAGTCGAATGAACAGGTGATCTGTGAAACAAACGCCTATTTTGAGGACCTGGACCAGTCATATTTTATGGAAGGTATAAAAAAATTGGAGGACCGTTGGACTAAGTGCATACGTCTAAAAGGAGATTATGTTGAAAAATAAAAAAGAAAAATAAAAAAAAAACCGTGTTTTCTTTGGTAGGCCGACTATTTATCAGCCCACCCTCGTAGAATCTTTCAAGTTATTTTTAGCAGGAACCGAAACTGTTATGAGAAATATAAATAAAAATTTCTTTTAATAATTAGTTACTTAAAAACTTTTACTTTATAAATCATACTAAATAATTATTTTTGATTGAAAAAATAATAAATAAATAATAAATAATAAAAATAATTATTAATATTGATTTTTATTATATTCATCAAAAATAATAATTAAATTTGAGGAATACATTTCAAATTTTCAACATAAGTAACATTTAGGTTATCATCTTCCTGCGCAAAAAAATCGGTTCAGATAATAAACAAATAATAAAAAAAAATCGCATTAGTCCTTATATGTGATTTTTTTAGTTGAAACTTTGATCAATAACAGTTATTTTCAGTCCCTGATTTTTAACAACATACCAAAATATAGGAAAAAGATTAAATTAATTTCTTAAAGTGAGGAGCATTTTTATGGGCGACAATCGATCAAATAAAATAATACAATGTCTATTGCATAAAATTGAACATTCTTCCAGATTTTAAAGGTTTACAGATTTGTAAAAGTGCTTTCAGACGAGGATTTTTTCACCGACACTTTTTGTCAAAAAACTGTCAGTGTCGTGTAAACACACAAAATTTTTAAGTGTCGGTGAAAAACCGACGCTCACCGATGGAAATAGAACACGTTCTATTCCATCGGTTTTTTGCGTCGGTGAAACATCAATCGCAGTTTTTTGGTATTTTTTTGTGCTTTTCGGCAAAAAAAAAGTGTGCGCGAGCTAAAAGTGTGTTGGGTGTGACCAGCTACCGTGAAAACAAAATCCGATGGTATTTTGGTATAAACACCGATGCGAATTGTGTAAATGGGTAAATTCACCGTCGGTGAAAAAATCCTCGTCTGAAAGCACTTTAAAGGAAGAAGAAATCAATGATTTATCGACAGTTTATATCGATAAGTTTATTTACGAAATTTGTTGTATAAAGTTGCTAATAAATTAGATATATCCTCATCAACTTGAATACAGAGATTTCATAAGTCTTTAGTTCAGTCATTACATCATTTTATCTGTACTGTTTAACTGCTTCATCAGACAAATTACATCATGTACAGAATTGACGACGACGACGACGAGTTGAGCTCATTTTAACAACACTCGAGTTGGCATTTTTAAATCCAGTTGAAAATTTAAAAAGCCGTTTTAAAAGTCAAAAAGCACAAGTCCATCTACCCCATCTCCCTTGACTTTTTGGGACACCCACGTACGCACAGAAGAAGCAAATTTTATTTTATGATAACAACACGAGAACAACAACAAATGATGTTGCATGTGATGTTGTCACACATCACACACACCCACACACACAGACAGACAGACAGACAGATACACCTACGCATGTGTGGCATAAAGTGAGTATGCGATTTGTAAAAAGGGAACAAAGCGACAGTGCGACAGAGAAGTTTCCTTTCCTCCATACACAACAATTGGCACGTGTTCCCTCGAAGCGAATTGAGGAAAAATGTGTGAGTGTGTGTGTGCGAGTGTGTGTGTCTGCTTCCGTCTTGGCAGCCATATTATAATACATCCCATCCTCTCTTTTGACTGCTTTTTTTACTCCTTGAGGGAGATCTCCAGAGTTTCTCCTTTTCCTGAGTCGCCTTATCTTGATTTGTGGCAATTGAATGTCATGTGCAGCAGTAACTGACAGCATAAACATTATCAGCAACACATGCATAGCCCCCACTCTTGTATCTACATCCCCTTTCCCTCTTTCCGCCACATACCATTTTATAGATACATTTGACGATATGTCGCGAATTGCGTGTGTATCGCAAATTTCTCGTACGTTTTCAATTGTGACGCGTGGCTGATTCTCATACGGATTCTCAGTCTCCTTCTCATTCTCATTCGCATTCTCATTCTGCAACTGATTTGGATTCTGATTCGGAGAGTCGCTGCCAAATTGGCTGGGAAACAGGTGTTCAAAATTAGTCAAAGCAACACGCGGTGTCGTTGTTCGTTGTTCGTTGTTTGCGTTGCTTTTTATCGATTTCTGCTCGACACTGCCGACTGATTTTATTATGTGGCAAAATTAGAAGAGAAAAATGTAAGTAAATTTATAATATCGGTTTAAGCGGTTATAATAACTGTAAATTAAAAACTGGCTAAACAATCAATTTAATATCTTTTCAAATTAGAATATTACACACATATTAAAGTCTTCAAAGGGGCATGTTGTAATTTAAAGCTATTGAGAATGGTTTATCTCACAGTTCGCTGCATTTTTCAGCAAAATAATTAAGGTAAAGCTGTAAATTAAGACGCCAGTCAGATGAGGCAATAGATCACTTCAATTCGTCGTACAAAAATAATTATCCTAATAAAAACCCAAAACTTAATTTCAAATCCAAACGTAAGTCCAGGGAAACTACAAACGTTGAGCAATAATAAAAAAAAAAACAGAACATATAGCCGTAAATTGTAAAAGCTTTTAAGCACTGACAACACATCCACAGAGTGGCCTATAAAAATAGCCAAATGATATAAGACGTTTGCCGGCTGCAAAGCCACAAAATGCAAAACATTTGTTTCACAAATATTCGTGTTAAATACATATAAACAAGAATATTCGAGTACATTTGAGTGTAATCCAAATGCAATCGAAAATGTTACACGCTGATTATTTATAGAGGAAATTTTACAACATTTTCTGGCCACGTTTTCTGTTTGACCATCGGCAATGCCAATTGAGCGAAAAAATATAAAACAAAAACAATATAAGACATGACACAAGTGTCGCTGCATAAAAGCATTATCTCGCATATATAGTGGACGGGAACAGATGTCATAAATTCTCCCGAGAGTCGACTCTAAAGTTAAATAGCGCGTGAACGCCCATAAACTATGCAAACGGAGAGACTCTCTAATGAAAAGTGTAAAAAAATATACAAAAAAAAAAAGAAAAATGCGAAAAATGGATTAATAAAATGAAAAGAATTTGAACTTTATGCAGCGGCAGGAATAAAAAATAAAACAGATCAATGATAAGACGAATATTGAATACGCTTCAATGAATGAAAATGTTATCTAACTTTTAAAATTTAGAATTTAATGAAAATCCATATGGATTCATTCTACATTATAGAAATATATTTGAATTCAGATAAAATAACAATTAAATAATATTATTAAATAATTATAATTATAGTAAAAGTAAGATAGTTTGCTACCATATGATTAGATTCAGATAAAAATATACTTTTAGAATTGTGAATATTTATTTTTATTATTCCTTCGATCAAATAAGATCTTAACTATAATAGCCTTAAAAAAATATAAGTAAAAACATTTTTATTAAAAGCGGCGCCAAAAGTTTGCACATAAAATTTGCCTTTACGCTAAACGTGTGAAGAATTTGGCTCTTTCTCCGCTCGGCAATAACTTCTTTATGCTCAGTTTATGCGCTTAGAATACTTTTATATGTTTTGTTTAACTTTTGTTCAGCATTTTTAAACATTTTTTTGTTCTTGCTATAAAAATGTTAAATGAAAACTTTGGGTCATAAAGCATAACATGTGCAGTCTGAATTGAGGCTCCATCTCCGCCTTAGACATGGGATTCATCAGAGCTGAGAATGAGCCAACTTGTTGTAGATGAAGTTGTTGTTGTTGTTGTTGCTGATTTTCCCATGCAACGAAGCATGGCCCAAGTGGGTGGGCCAAAAGACGCTGTCCAAGTCTAAGAACAAAGCTGGGAAAGACTCCGAGTACTTGCAGCGACTTAAGAGAGAGAGAGAGAGAGGGAGAGAAGCGGCAGGAAACATTCCGCAAATGCATTTCCCATGCACATTTTCATGCACATTTAAGTTGAAAATCCCCCCGTCCATCACGGAAATGCATATTTAAGCCAAACAGCATGAGCTACAGGTAATAACGACAACAACAACAAAATAACAACGGCTACAACTATGAGCTGGCTATAATTTTAATTTAATTAAATCGAGAGAGAAGGAAAAAAAGAAAGAAAGAATGTTACGAGCCACAGTTACTCCTCAGTTGAAGGCCCGTCCTCCACCTTCACTTTCTCACACACCTGTAATGCATTTTTTTATTGTTGCCTTGCGTGTCACATTTCATTTCAATTGCTTCTCTCTTTCCCGCCCCCTTCACACTTCTCTCTCTTTTTTCCCGCTCTTGCTTATTCTTCAATATTTTTAATAAGTTTGTTCCACATTGCCCATTGCCCTGCCTTAGCTTAAGTGGCTTCTCTCGCCCTCTCACTTCCACTCTCCCACTCTCTCTTCCCCTCTCTTTCTCTTCTCCTTCTTGCCAATGTATTTCAGTTCTCTCTTGGCAGTCGGCACATTAACGCTTAGCATTTTTTGCTGTTGTAATTAATGGTGTTATTTTCTTTTTTGGTTCTCTCCTTTCGTCAACTCTTTGTCGCTCTTTTTGTTTCATTTTATGTCTCTCCATTTCTCTCCCCCGCCCAAGTTTTGTAATTATTATTTATTTTCAAGGGTCAGTGATTTTCTCGCTTATTTTTTCCATCGCCTCTTTCATACTTCAGTTTTCGTCTCTGCAATTCAATTTTGGCGTGTGAATTTTTTGTGTGTGGAAAAACTTATTTTAGTATTTTTAGTTAAAACTTATGTCGAAAGTTGAAAAATCTTTTTCAATGAGGAGAAGAGTCATTATAAATATTATGAATGATCTGATTTAAAAATAAACTTATCATTGTTAATTTTAACTATTTTTTTTGTAGTTTACTTTTTGGAAATTAATGGTAACATTTAAAAAACTTTTTATGTTTTATACGAATTTTTTAAAACCTTCTAAAACTTTCCAAGCACTACTGACAACGAAAACTTTTTAATGATCTCTTTAATTTATTCCAACTCTCAATGATGGGAAGTGTCATTATAATCATTATAAATGATCTGATTTAAAAATGATTTTTCAGTGTATATCTTAAATACAATGTATGTTTCTTTTGTAAAATTGTTGAAATTGTTGTTTGAAATTGTTGGCAACATTTAAATTATTATTTTTATTTTATACGAATTTTTTAAAGCCCTCTAAAACTTTCCAAAAGTTACTCTTACTACTCGCATGATCCCCTTTTAATTTATTCCAATTCTCCTCTACAATCATAAGCATTTAATGGCGACATTTGTCGCTTGTTGCAAGTGCGTCGTATTCATTGCCCCTTGCAACTGCCACAGTTGCATTAATTATGCATTTACATGTTGCATATGCGAATAGAATTCGAATATTATGCACTCCGAGCATTTAATGTTCCCATACGGGTGTGTGTGTGTGTTTCTGTGGATCGCTAATGAACAAAATTCAGTTAGTGCACTTTGTTGCCTTTTGTTATGTTGGCCTACAGCTGCTGCCGCTGCTTTAATTATGTTGAAAGGCAGCGGAGAGAGAAGGAGAGACGAGAAGGGGAGCAAATACAACAAAGTTACAAATGTTTTGCGACTGTTTTTGGCCACACAAATGAGCCGCCTTTGTCTGGTGGCAGCGCCAAAATTTATGCGGCTATGAAATCGTAACGAGTTGCATTGAAACATTTCAAACAAACATGGAAAAGTCTGTAAAACAAATGAGCTGAAACGGCGGCTGCTTAACTACGGGAATACCCTGTACTCAACTCTTAATCTAACTTCGAGCTTAACGCGGGGAGTTTAATCTCATGATATTATTCCTCGTCAGTCGGTAAAAGGGAGGCGAAACTTATCCGTTTATCAGACTCAGACATAAATGAGCTAAAGGGTAGAATATTACCCCAACATTCTCTTCACCTTATGTCACGGTGGGGAAAATAGGATTAATTGTGGAGTGAGACTGAGCGGAAGATCAGTTGTATACTTAATATGAATGCCATCCACTTTGTCTCATTATTTTTAAATTTAAACTTTATTGTTAGAATTTGTGAAAATTCTGTGTTGTTAAAAATTTAACATTATGGAAAAATATGTAAAGGAAATAATATATATATTATTAACTATTACAATATATTTTATTTATATTTGCCCGACATTGAGATACTCCTTTTACGCACATTCACAGGGTATAATGCAAATGACAAAGTGCATTTTGTGAATCTTTTGGAGGCTCTTTTTTAATTTTAATTTAGATTTCTATTACAACGTCGTCTGGTTTATTATTTAATTAATTATGCACTTGCGCTCAACAATTTTATTATTATTAATTTAGCGCAGACAGCACTGGCGAGAGGGGAGGACGAGAAGTTAAACAACAGCAAGGAACATAGGAAAATGGTTTCCATTGCTCTTGCTTTTCCTTTATTACTGTGCCTTCTTCTTTTCTCTTTTTTTTTGCTGCCGCTGTTCATTAGCATTTGTTGGACATCAGCTTTTGCAACTTCTCTCCCTTTTTTCTTCTCTCTCCCTCTACTACTGCTATCCCTTTTTACTTCCTTTTGCTGTCGCTTTTTTTGCCTGCGGAAGCACATAAAAAAATTGCATAGTTTTTTCCCTTTTCTGAACTCATCCTATTTCATCTTTTTCGCTTTTCGTTGTCTAACAACGTTCTCTATTTTTTTTACAGTTGTTGTTGCTCTTGTTGCTTGTTGATGAGCTTGTTGTGTGTTGTTTGCTGGGCCAAAAAAAAATGGGGGCGTCTACAGAGCGCAGAGGCGTGGCCATATTTAAGCCAGCATCATGAGGTTTTAATATGCATACAGAAATTGAATGGTAGAATGAGCTAAGCTAATTTTCTTACAAAACTCTTTTGTGGAACTTCAAATAATGATTCTTTATGGTGTACAAGTTTTCATTTTTACCTTATAACAGGAAACGAAATTTAAAAGATAAACAACATGTAACTAATTAGCTCAATTTAAAGTAAAAATAATGATACCTTTTATTCTCTACAAGCAAGAATTGGTTGGGAATTATTAATAAGCTCTATGCATTGAAGTACCTGTATCAATTGGAATTTTCAACAATATATATTAAAAGTGCACTTTGATTAATGCATTTATAAATTCTCTGCAATTGCATTTATTATTACATTATTATACATTATATAATGTGCAACAGTTAAATACGTTGCCTGTGGCTTTGTCAAGGGGTTGAAACAACCCTCCGAGCATTATTGGAACAGTTCAAATAATTTTGTATGCCATGTACAAATGTTAATTTGCAAATCGCATAATTAAATTTGATTATTCGATAGTTTTCAAAGCGGCCAAATTCAATTTCGATTATCAATTGCATTTCCCATAATTATAGCCCCAAAACAAAGCTGTCACTCCCTTTCCCCGCCTAATTACATTAATGATATTCTGCGCTTTAAATGAGTTTCGAATCGTAATCTGCACAGCCACAGCTACCCCTCCATTCTCTCTACTTAATATAAGTATATTTTTTTAAATGATATGGGGCACTTACCTATTTCGGCACTGACATGAGCAACAATTGCCAGGCAGAGCAATGGCAATAGCCATGTTCTTCTTATTGTTGTTGTTGTTGTTCCTGTTGTTGTTGTTGTTGGTTGTCTCGTAAATCCGATTAGCGTTGGGTTTGAGGACGAGGGCGCTCTAACAGGGCTGCTTTTGTTGCTGTTGCTGCCGCTGTGTTGTAAGCGCCTCAGCAACATGTTGCCAGTGTTTGAAATGTTGCCAGCTCGTCGTACGCAATGTTGTTGTTGTTCCTGTCTTGCACTTGTCTCGTGAGCTGTTATAATTTGGGTTTGCTCTGCTTTTCCTTTTTCTTTTGTCTTCTCACACTCACGCACATTCAAAGGGGCTGAAGGAAGGGGAAGTCAGAGGGGGGAATTGTTCGTTCGTTTGTCAGTTGTTCTGGTTTTTGTTGTAGTTTCTGTTGTCGTTGTTGTCAGATTTCAGCTCTGTTGTTGCGTCGCTTTGGCATTTACTTGATTTTTATTATGGTTTATTTCAGAGATATTCCTTTTTTGGTGTTGTTTACAATTTCATTTCCTTTGCTTCGACTTTACACACTTTATGCTTTGAAAACTTTGGTATTAAATTTCATTGATTGAACATTTTACAATTGTGCTGCAATGAAAATTGGGGAGAGAACAGAAAGAAAATTCTGTAGATTAATGTAAAATTCATGAAAAATCAATCCTTGTTGGTAAATATCTTGACAAATTAAATTCATTCTACTTTATAAAGTTTAAAGAAGTTTTTTTTTATGTTTCAGTATAGTTTTATATTTTATCTTTTGTTGTTTATTATTTTTGATTTTTATTTATTTTATTTATAAATATGTTGGTTTTTTATTTATTAACTTTTTGTTGTTCTGCGGCGTCAATTATTATTGTTTTGCGTAGTTTGTGGAATTTAATTTATTCATTTAATATAAGTTATACATGTAATACATATTGGGATATTTTCAAGTATTATATTTCCATTATTTATAATATGTACAAGTACAAGTTGCAATTGATATCGATACCCAAGATTATTGTTTATTCTACTCGACTTTAAATTTGGGATTATGGGTTAACATACACATACACCAATGCAAAAAAAATAAAAGTTGACAAGTTTTCCTGAAGCTGGGAAAATCAAATTTCACACTTGTTCTATTTTGGCAATTGATACGATTTGAGTTGCTTTGAAATAATTTAGAATTTCCAATTATTTATTGAATTATTGCCTTGTTGTCAATCGGATAGATTTGCTTACAGCAATTTATGCCTTGTGTGGATTGTTTAACAGTTTCCAATCAAATTGCAACCTTGAAATAGATACTTGTATTTGGATCAAATACTGAATGGAAAATTCGATTAGGTGCTATGGAAACTTAAGAGTAATAACGAAAAATCTCTCAAAGAATTTTTCAATCGAATTTGCACAGACCGAAACTTATTTTATTTCTCGCTACCAAAAAGAAACAAAAATAAACAAAGCCAGCGATGGACAAAATTGAAATCACTTTTATTGTGGTTTCAGAGGAAGACAGGGGGGTGGGATTGGGATGCCCAATTCCCTAAAAGTATGCAGCAAAATATTTAGCAATTTCTTGCTACTGTTTTCATAGCAATCTGTGTACGATGTTTGTCCAGTTGAAAATCAACTGTAGACTGTAGGAGCGTAGGAGCAGTTGCTTATTGATTTCGTTGAAGGCCATACGTACGTACGACGCGGCGTATGCGCAATATTTGCCTTTTGGCACTTGGCAAGCAAAGCGAACGAAGCGGGCAAAATAAATAAATAGAGCAGAGCAACAACAAACAAATAATATTAACCAAAAACTAAGCCAAAACCTTGTTGATGAAAACGTGACTGGACACATTGAGTGGCCCACACACACAAACACACACACAAACACACACAAATACACACACACACAATCATAACAAGCACAAATACAAATAAAATGTACATCAAACTTGGGCACACAGTGACCACCAAAAGTCAACTGCCTGTCCTCCCAATGCTACGCTATTTGTGTACAATATATATACATATATATTTTCTCATTTCGTGAGTTTGTTCAAGTTTTGCCTTTCGTCAAATATTCAGTTTATGATGTTTTATTGAAAACTTATTTCATCTTTTGCGTCTTGCAAATATTTCGAAATACATATACATATTTATATTTTCCGTCTGTTTGTTTAATTCTGCCGCCTGGCGAATCGCATAATTAAAGCAGACAACATTTTCTGTTTTTATATCCAGCGTCACAGACGGAAATTACCTCACGATAGCAACCAAAATGATTCTGTCATAAAAATTGTCTTATGCCATATGAAAATTCACAAGGCACGCAAAATAAAAATATAATTCCAATTACTTTGCGAGCTTATAAAACGCGAAATGACTCGACAGACAATCTTTTAAAATAAGTTACTTGCAAGAGCTTCGCATTGGAAATAAAAATAATATTAAAAGTAGAAAAGCATTGATAACTCAAACTGATAAATTTTCTCTAATAATCATCTCTTTAATCAAAGATATTTCCTTCTCAATTAATTCCTCGTTTTTCCAATGCTGACAGTACCTGCCTGCCAATCCGGAAGAGCTTCAAAATTTTCTATTGCTATCAAAATGAAATAAGACCATCATTAAAAAGCAACTGATAACTGTATATGATTCTTGGTTAAAATTCGCAAATTTTATATTCAATTATCTGCTCCTTTTTCCTATCTGTCAGTCTGTCTGTCCATCTCCGTGTCGACTTTTGAGGCTAACAAATATCTCATGAATTTCCCTGTGTAACGAATCTTAAAGCCATTTGCTTTAAATATCCGTCAAGTAGCGACAGGCAACTAACTAGCTGTCTATTCTGTCTCTCTTCTCCTTCAACTCTGCCACCGACTGTGAGGAGTCCTGGAAGTCCTGGAGAAGTCCTTGATTGACAGGCGCTCTCGCTGCTGGCTGCCATTAATCAGCTTAAACAGCTGGCGCGTGCAAAATTAAAATATCTGTTTGGGGCGCCAAATGAAGTGGCATCAAATTGTATCCAAGGATAAAGGAAACTTCTTGAAGGCGAAATTAAAAATAGCAAGAAATCATAACAATTGTCGGCATTGTATATCTCAATTGTCAGTCTTTTACCCTTTTTGCCTTGATAACTATTTTACTGGTTGTTATTTTCTTTATTTGTTTAGGTTTTTGTTTGTGTGCTTTGCGCTACACCTTTGATTTATTTTGGCCGCACAAAGTTGGCTTGTTAATCTCTTTTTGCCTTGTCCTTCAGATCGCTTTAAATTCCTGTCTCCTTTTTGTTTTGCTTTTTTTAAATGCCATGACATAAACTATGTGTGTGTTTCAAGTAATTTCCCTTTGTGTGTTCTCTCTTTCACACACACACATGTATTTGTTGCTTCATTTATTTCATTTCTCATTTCATTTGCGACATTTCTCGTTTCTCGTTTTGTTTCGCTTCTCGTCGATTTCATTGCTCTCCACCTTTTGAGCATTCTTCTGGTTTCATTTCTGCTTCTCTCGCTTGGCCTTGTGGTCATTCAACTGTAAGCGAATCTAGAACAGAAGAGAAAAATACATATAAAATTATTAGATTTTTTTTGCTGTCGACTTTTTGCTCATATATTTGTAAGGGGGACGGTCTCTCTAAATTGCTTTTGTATGCATATGCCGAGTGGTTGGTTGGACATTGCTTCCCGTTACTCACACACACACACACACACACCTACACAGAATCGTGGGAAATTAGGCAGAAACATATTTAAGGCGATTTTGTTGATGAGATATCGTTTAATGGTTGCTGTTTATCTTTGCACGTTCTTTTGGCCTCTAATGAACAGTCAGCAAGTCACAAAAACTTCAACTACTTCCCTTTCACTTTTCTCTTTGTTCTTTTCTCCCTCTCACTGTTTCATCATCTTGGCATTATACTCGATTTCAAGGCTGAAAATGTGCTTGTGCTCAGCGTGGCATCAAAATGTCTGCATATTAAGTATACGCACGCATTACGTATACGTACTTGCTAAATTGCCATTGATCGCAATGGGACGCATTTATTGGCAAGTTAAAATTCCGATGATTTTTGAACTTGTGCCTTATCTGAGACATAGGGGAACAATATCAAAAGTTTACAATAAATCTATTGGGCAATAAACTGTAATATCATGAATTGAAAATACTCTTTATGGTTACACCACATGATGGCATCGAATGAATAATAATCGTGCCTTGATTCAAATGTTAGTGGGAGATTTCCCACAACTAAACGGCTTTTTATGGTGTCTCTTTCCCAACAACAAATCATTATGAAAGCCAAGATATTTCTTAGCTTTCTTTGGACAACTTTCAACTATTTGCCACAATTCAGTCAGAGTTTAGCGTCGCTTTCACAGTTAGTTATTTCTTATCAATGTTGTGCTTATTTAAATGCCAGTGTTGGCATTAAACGGTTCATTAAGACACCTGTGAAAACGTCAACAATGAGAATGGGGAGAAATGCCAATTAAATGTTGAGGAGAAATCATTTTCCTTGCTAAGAAAATGTACTCAACAAGTATTTGGCTTTTGTTTTTGTTATAATTAAACAGTTGCAAGCAGAGCCATAAATTTTTTGAGCGGGTGTAGCTATAAATATACCTTGAGTTATGTTTATGGCTTTGGAAAGCGTCGAACGATTCGCGGACACGTGAGTCGCGCATTAAAAATGGCAATTTTGTTATTGTTCCTGCTCGTTTGCCACTTTCATAATTTGCACAATATTTCAAGAGACGAGACAGCAAGAGAAGAGTTTCCATTCCAGCCAGGATCACCGGACGGACTAGCTGACCATATTGTTTATGGCCAGGCCAGGACGAGTGGCTAAGCCAAAAGCTTTGGCCATTAGCTTATGCTGTGCTCTTGCCGCGACGCAGAGACAAACCCATAAAAATGTCACAATTCATCAACGCCGCTAAGTAGTTTCGTATTTTATAACATTCAACTTTTTTTCGCTTTTTGTTTCGTTTATATACGAGTACATACTGTAAATAAGTCATTTTTTTGTCGCGGGATTTTCGAGTCGAGTTTTTAGTGAAATTATTTTTTCCCCAACTGGTTAATACGATGCTGACCTCAATGTATAAAATAGTTATAGCTATTAACGTAAATTTAATACAGATAAATGTATATATTTGTATCCTTTTCTCTTTAAAAGCTTACTCGCTTGACTTAACTGACTTTTGCATTAATTATGATTTGCTTTACAAAAATATTCCCAGAGAAAACTAAACAACTTTACTGAGCATTAGTTTCTCATGAATTTTAAGCTTGAGCCTGGCAAAAAATTAACATAGCCCCCGCAAAGAGATGACGTCAAAAAACATCTTAGCAATATGAATATTAAAGATGGCTTCAAGATGGCGCTGTCTAAATATGAAGTCAACTGGAAACTTGTAATTCAAAGCAGAATAATCATCGTTTGTTTGTAATATCTTAAAAATAAACATTTACATCAAACATTTAGCAAACAAGAGTAACTTCTAGCCATAAATAAGTCAAAATAATAAGTTCCAAGTCAAAATTAAAGCTTAAATTCGCTTTCACGGGTAATTTCTTAAAATATATTGAAGTACTGTAAAGTTTTATCTTAAAGCTTTAATGTGCTTTAATTTTTCTTGCTTAAAGTTTCGCTTAGTTAAAGTCAAAGCTCCTGAATAAAGCTTTTCTGTGCATTTGCAGCTCTTAATATGAGTTTCATTCAGTGTACTTGAAATGGCTGTTAAATAAACTATGCTTAGTAGTTTCTTAGTTTTTTTCTTTTTCAACATTGTCAACTTATGATATATGCATGTACTTTTAAAAAGTATTCGACACACACACACACATAGAGGTCCCATTTGGCTGCTTTATGCGCAGCATGCGTCATAAATTCCAAACTTTTAATTGACTTGCCAACAATTAACAATGAACCATGGCAGCTTCGGCTCATAATCAACAAGGCAACAACTTAAACAATTTGCCATACTTGGTCCTACGCCACTGTCCACATCCAAAACAAAATGGCGTCGCTTGTGTTGACTAAAAATTAACAATATTTTCACATACACATAAACACATATACAATCCATCGATGGAAGAGTCAACAACGTCCAAATACGCAGTAAAGTGTCAGAAAAGCTTTTAAAAAATTTCTACCATGGTTTCATGCTCTTTTCGCTCCTCTATTTCCTCTCTCTGTTCTTTTAGCATTTTATTAAATGCATTTATAGCTTTTTTTGGCGAGTTTTTTCAACAGTTTTTGTTGTTTGTTGTCGTTGCGGCTGCCACTGTGAAAAGCTCATGCATTTCAGTTTTTTATACTGTTTACGCCATTTTAACTTTATTGTATTGCTGTTGTTGTTATTATTCTGTGGCCAGACAGAGACAGCAACTATCTGTGAATGTGTGTGTGTGTGCCTGTTCTGTGTGTGTGTGTGTGTGCGTGTGGATAGACATGGCAAAAGTGAAATGGTTATCGCGCTTGTTTGATTTAATTTATTGGCTTAGCGCCATTGTGGCCTGATGTGCAACACTTTACACACAACACTCTTTTTTTTTTTTCTCCCATTTTTCCTCCCCGAGGAGAGTGTACTGTAAAGCAGGGGGAGGGAGGTGATTCTGGCTACCCTGAAGTGGCTTTTTGGGAGGCCAACGAGCGCTTCCAGTCAATCTACTCGACTTTACAGTTTGTTGCATGTTGTTGAGTTTTTGCAGCTCGCACTTTTTATATGATTATACCTCGTACTTTCTCTACATACTCTATAGGGTATATACTTAAAATTGGGCATACTGATGCTATGAATAAACGACTGTGGACAGTTAAAACTGAGCAGAAATCTTTTAAATAAAATACATTGGGTAACTTGCAGTCGTTTACTTGCAACTTAACTGTGTCTACTTCGTTTTTATTTTGTGCACTCGCTGTTGGCTCTGATAAAAGCTGCTGATTGTTGGTCGTGTCTTGTGGGCTCTGGCTGAGACCTGTTTGCATTTATTTTATTGTTATATTCCTTTTTCTGGCCAAAAGGGGACCGCTGCAGTCCCAACATGGCCAGAACTGTGGGGTCGCAACGAGTGCAGTTGGCTCTGAGTATATCTAAAAAGAAAAACCGCACTCTGTCGAAGTGATTGTTTACAACATTCTTTAGTGACAAACTGACAAAGCTTATAAACTGAATAAATTAATTATTTCTCTATATATGTATCTTTGTTTACTTATTGATGACAAACATTTGAAATGGCGCATTTCCGAACAACTTTTGCAACCCTTGTGGCATGCTCAATCAATTACAATTCCCTATTTCCTTCACGCTTCTCTTGACAGCTGAAGAACCCCAAAAAGACACCACAAATAACACCCACAATTTGCTCTACAGAACAATGTGCAAATCATTTTCACGAAAAGCAAACAAAAACACTTAACAAGTGCGTTATTTATGGTGTAAATTGAAGAGATACCCTGTAAAACAAAGCCTGAGGGGTATGCTACGCTTTGAAAGAAAATCATGAAGTTCAACTATCGATACATTTCTTATAACTTCCATAACCACTCCAAATATTTCAGGACAAGCCGAACTAAAATAAATATCTATTTATAATCAATAAATTAATCTTTCAGCAATATAATTCATATATTTTTTTATTCAGAGTATATCACAACAGTAGAAAAAACTAGTCGGCGGTGCTACAGTCGAGCGGTACTCGACTGTCGGAGACCCCGTACCTATTATAAAGATATCTCAAACAACAAAAAGATTTTCATACTAAGACTTTATTTGGACTGATCGTTCCTATGGCAGCTATATGATATAGTAATCCGATTTCAATCAAATTTGGTCAGTTTGTATGGGACCATCATTTTATACATATTCTGTCAGTTTGGTTGAAATATCTCAAACAGCAAAAAAGTTTTCCATACTAAGACTTGATTTTTAACTGATTGTTCCTATGGGAGCTATATGATATAGTGGTCCGATCCAAAATCTAAAACAAACTCGATCTGCTCCCAATATAGACGAACCTATATACCAAGTTTGGAGTCTCTAGCTCTTATAGTCTCTGAGATCTAGGCGCTCTTACAGACGGACGGACGGACGGACGGACAGACGGACATGGCTATATCGACTCGGCTGTTGATGCTGATTAAGAATATATATACTTTATGGGGTCTGCCATGCCTCCTTCTGCCTGTTACGCAGATTGTTTTTTGTGACAAAGTTAATAGACCCCTTTACTTTTTTAAAGTACAGGGTCTAAAAAAGAATTATATGTGAATTTCAATACGTATCATTATCTACAGGATATCTGCTAGTCTCATATTTACAATAACCTGTCTATGTTTTAACCCCCAGAACAGTTGACATCTGTGTAATGGAAAATGAAATCAAAATAAACAAAATTAAAACTAAGCAATTGCATTTTCTTCAATCGCCTGCCATAAATTATGCAATGATAACGAAATTATGTATTGAATTTGTTTCAAGGAATCAAATGTTGTAAATCACCTGGGCATCGATTGTTGTACTTGTTGTATATATTATTTTTTTGGGTGGCTTTTAGGGGATTTGGCTTTAATTTTAATGTGAAACGCACTTAGGAGGCATTTACGTGGCATACATAAAGACGGCTTCCATTTGCCTGCCTCAAAGTCACATGTCACACACATTGAAAGTTTGATTCGGCAGCCTGTAAACACCAAACAGACGCCGAGTCACGCACACCCTTAAACAGCAGAGGACAGGGGAGGGAAGGGGGCATATCAAAAGTTGCCACACAGAGACACATGTCACAATGTGAGGGGGAGGGGCTATTTGCTTGCCCTTTTTTGACATTCGCTGCCAAAGTTGATATTATTAATTTACAGCGCGTAGCACACAGGCGTTGTTGGTGGGAGTAAGAGTTTGTGGCATGCCACACGCATTTTCCTACCACTTGCCACATTTATCGGCAAGTTTGTCACCACGAGCCAGAGCGAGACAGCCGATGCCGCCCACACACTTACACACACACACACACACACACTTAGGGCCATAATCATAAAATCATTTTATTGCCCTGGCAATTTCATTATTTGGGATTTTAATGTAATTTCTCCCCGTTGGATTTGACGTGCAACTTCTCAAATTTGGACTTGACTAGGCAATTGACTTGGTCAAAATATAATAAATTTATTTATTTATATATATACTGCGCTAATTGGGGACATGTCTGAGGTCGAAGGAGATACAACTTTCTGTCTAGCTATTTGACTAATTAATTCGCAAAAAGTCATTTCATTTGTTGTTTGCAATTCTCAAGCGGGTGCTTAACACAACTTCGCGTGAAACGAGTGATAAGATACTCACTAGTGTGCAACACTTTTATTTAACAACTACAGGGTATACAACAAGTAAACGTCAGGGAGAAACGGCAAGTCCCCAAGGAGTGAGGCGTAAAAATACTAAAAAAAAGAAAAAAAAGTTCCGTGGTGTGACTTTTGGTTAGTTGCACATAAATTTAGATTAGCCAAGGTAGTGCTCATTTGAGTGTACTCATAAGCGTACAAGTATTTGAATGTGAATGCATGCCTGTCGTAAATTCATCACCAAATATCAACGCACACCATCTAAGGCCAAAGCATAAAAACAAATAAAAATGAAAATGCGAAAATGAGAGGCAAAGCAAATAAATAAACCAAGCATGATAAATGTTTCGTGTGTGGTTAAAAATTTGCGTGCTTTTTACTTATGCGACTCATTTTAGAGCTTATCCCTTTTTGTACCCTTCAGGATAACAGTTTGTACACATACACAAAGAGCCTGGCAACTCTGGCATAAGAGTATAAAATTTGCACACGATTTTCAACACTGGCACACAGTGTTGCACAAATTGCATTGCCATATTTGACTGCATAATAAAATATTTCACGCTAAGATAATTTCAATTGTTTCCCTTCCAACTTCTAAGTGGCATTGCCAACATGTCGCGACATGCAAAGAGTCGAAAAAAGTGGGAAGACTGCATGACTGGAAGATACCCTGTAAATTATAATCAATTGAATTGTAGAGACAAGACTCAAACGATAAAAGCTAGATTATCAAGTTGATTTTTCAATCAGATGTATACCCTTTTGCTTAAGTATAATTTATGCAGGGTATAATACAGTTTTTTCTATATATGACATATGGAGGCTAGACAACTGGGCAGACCTTAAAACAATGCGCCCAAAAGCAGACAACAGAACAATACCCCAATGCGAATTCGAGCCAAAAATATGATGATGCATGGACGGCAGACGTTGCAACTGCCAGGACCAGGAAGGACCCAGGACTTGTTTAGTCCGCAAACAAAACACACTCCGACAGCTCCAGCTCCAGACAGTCGGCAAATAAGCAGAGAGGAAGCCGGAAAAAGGAAAAAATACTGAACTGAAACTATTTCCCTTTTTTCGTCAAATGCGAACACAACGCCAAAACATCATCATTATACAGTGAGCATCTGAATTTATGACACATGTCCCAATGGCTCATGTATGAAAAATATCATTTTGACTGTGTGGAAACAGTTTCTTCAGTCTTCTGCCCCCCCTCCTCGCCTCTTTTAAGTAGGGGGCGTGTTTTGCGGTTGCTGCGCCTTTGTTTATGCAGCAATTTATGACATGCAAAGCAGAAGCAAACACATGACAAGGACAATGCCCAAACATGCTCGACCTCTGGTAATACGTTGAGCAAATATTTATGCGGTCGGACTTATGGTGAGAAACAGGACACAGTTCACAAAGCTACATACATAAATATGTACATAAATATACGTATATCTGTCGGGGTCATCGCGAGTGGGGGGAAAAAGCAGTTCGTGAGTGTCAAAGCCATTAATATTTTTATTAGGTTTACCCCGAACAGTCATAACGATTGCATATGCTGGACAAACGGCGTTTCACTCTGTTGATGTTTAATTAGTTACACGAGATACACACACACACAGATACATAGATACACACACACTCAGTCGTTCACACATTGAATATGACAAGCGCATTAATTGCTTTTTTATTTGCTCGCTTTATCGCTGGATCAAACATTGTGTAAGCCGCATTTGGAATCGATTTAGTTCATTATAGTTCACTTCGGTCGATAAATAGTTGAGGCTACTAATTAAAATCGATATGAATTCGAGGCAACTATCAAAATGTGATACACGGACATTATTATTGTTCTCCAGGGTCCGTTGATTTGTCATAATGTCAATCAAATTCACCCTATGTCAACTCTATTCTCATGATTGTCCTTTGTTAAACTGCTGGTTTATTGTTAATCGTCCTACAATAATATTCATAATTGAAATGATAATTTTAAGGACATTGAATGAAGATATACCTATCATTATCACATTACTTTAACTTTGTATATTACTTGAATTTCACAATTAAATTTTTGTTCATTTAATAGTTCAATATTTAAATCGATAAACTTGCTTTAGAATTCCTGTTAGCCCTTTTCATTGATAATGATGTCTTTTCTGATACAAAGTAATTTGCCAATCATTATGCAACTGCTTCTGGGCGTCGTCAGCTGAATTGTGAAAAGGAAACCCACGCCGCCAGCTGTGGAAACCACTTTGATAAAGAAAATATTCGCGACAATCAAAGGGCAAACAAAAGGAGGCAGCAGACAGAATTATTAGGCGAGGTTTCAGAAGAAACCAGAGGGGGAAAAAGCCCAAAGGGGAAAGACGCGAAAGACGCCGAAAAGAAATCAAAATGTGCGCGTTTTTTTAATGTTAAATCTTGATGGGGGCCTGGGAAAGTGAAAAGCGTGTGTCTCGTGTATTCTTTACTCTTGTTCTTGTTCTTGGCTGTCAAGTGTTCTGTTTGTTATTGTTGTCGTTTTTCCCTCTGCATAGGAATTGCTGGGAATTGGGGGAATGTTTTTGTTTCTTAGTCGCGACAGGTGAATACGACGAAACGCCAAAGTGTTTATCAAGGCTTTTGTTTTCTTTGGCTTGAATCAAGTCTGAGTCTCAGTTAAAAAAAGAAGAAATGGGAAGAAAAACGAAAGAAAACATGCAGAATACTTCAGTGAGTTCAAGTATAAGATACAAATACTTTATTTTAGCTATAGACCAGGTTAACTAAATGCTGTGCAGTCAGGCCGTAAGTTTGAACAAGCTCCAAAATGGAGAAGAAAGCAACACTTGACCCCTGATATTTGACCTTACTCATGCGCTTGATTGATTGCACAAACGAAATGGAATACAAAAAGTAAACTACACGACCTTTGGCCAGGTAAGTTCAGCTTGGACCCATCTAAAGGTATGCTACAGAATTTTACTTGCCCAGCAATTCCCAATCAAAAATCAACTTAACTCGAGCTTGAGTTTCCTGACTGACTCTATTGAGCTGAGAGTCCAGTTTTGTAATTGTAACAAATGAAGCGAATGCTCGGGCATTTTTCATATGGAAAGCCAAAGAAAAATCTCTCCCTCTCCTTGGCCCATTTTCCCACTTTTCGCTTTCCTCACGGCCAGAGTCCAGCAAGTCCTTCAACTTGTGGCTGTGTAATGAAGTCGCTATTGAGTTTTCAAGTTGTCTGACTGATGATTTGATTTGCTTCGTTTGCTTTTCAATTGGCCGCCCCATGATGCAATGCGAATGTTTTCTAAAGGGAACGGAGAGATTCTAAATTTTCCAAATTTAATTGCATTTTACTTACATTTCCTCAATCGCATTTGGCATTTGCATAAATCCATAAAATTGCAAACATTTTGATTGCGTATACGCATATTTGCATATGATTTATAATTTCAAATTTATATTACATAATATATTTTATATATATATGCGAGACTGTTTGGCATAAATTATGTTATTTATTATTGCATTTTCTCCAATATATGCTTTGTTTGCTGTTTTTTTTTTGTGCATCCATAAATTATTTTACATTTTTCAAGAAGACTTCAACGCGCTTTTTTAACAAAAGCTTTGATTATTACGTATATATTTTATATGTCTCTGTGGGTATTTATTATTTGTTATAATTAATAGCTCTGATTTATTAGAACTTTGTTTATTTTTATACCTAATTGGCGGAATTATTGATTTGAAGTGCGTGTAATTTACGCTTTTAAATATTTATTTAGTATCTCTTTTTTGTGTTATTCGTTGTCATTAAATATTTATTTAGATTGTTTAAATTTTGTAATATATTTTATGGCTTTGTAGTTTCAACAATGTTATTTATTTTATTAAATATTTATACATCATTTTGTGGTCTTTATTGATCATTCATTTTCCCTTCATTTTATAATGTTTAATTTTTTCGTGTTCTTTGTTTTGTTTTCGCGCTTCCTTAACATTATATTTCTTGTTATTCCTTCATCCCAAAAATTCTGAAACTCATCTTTCTCAACTAAAACTGAGCCTAAGTGGTGAATTGTGGCCCGGCTTAGGATGGCTCGAGAATCACTTGGTTCCCACTGCACGTAACTCACATTACACGCACCTCCACAGCCTTCGTCTTTCCCCTTCCCCCGATTTGCCTCCTCCTTCCTCCTCCTTCTACTTGCCACATGTGCAACGGCGCGTATAATTCGCAATTTAAATTTTCAAAATAATGTTGTAGGCAGCATATTTTCATTTTTTTTTTGTTCTTGTCTGTTTTTAAATATTTAACGCGCAGTGAAAACTCACAAAATACAATCAAAAAGAATATAAATAAATGAAACATGTAAAAAGCCGTTAAAATAACGTTAAGCCTTAGCGAAAAAATGAAATGCAACGTTGCCTTTTATGAGTCGCCTCACGAGTGAGACACAAATGCGAACGAGGGTCAACCATTTAGGCCAGGCCAACTGGTCAACTGAACTGTCTAGCAGCCTGGTTGTCAGTCAGTCCGAAAGGGGGACAGGTCAGGTTACCATCAGCAGGCGGGACACGTGCACTTGTCTCTCGCTCTGCTCCAGCAGCTCCCGGACTATCGCAGCCGTCGTCGTCATTGTCCGCGTCGTCGCATGTGGTCATTAAAGGAATTTCCGTTGTGGTCATCGAACCGTGAATTAAAACGTGCACACAAAATGTGACCGTCTCTTCGGCTTCAGTTGTTGTTGCTGGTTGAGGGAGGATTCGTTGTTGTATGTTGCATGCAGCAGGCGGAGGACGCGCCACAAAAATGTTACGTTTGTAAAAAAGAATAATAATAATGAAAAACGTTGTTTGGTTTGATTCTCGATGCAGGTTGAACTTGGAACTTGAAAATTAAACAGACAGACAGACAGACCAGCAGCAAGAAAAACAGGTGGCTTTGAACATTTCAGTTTTACACAATTTTTTATAAGGGGAAATACTTATTATCATATGTACGTTAATATATCTCTTTACAGTTTTTTCTAGGTATTTTATCTGTTTACCTCATTTATACTCTTTGACTAACTAGCTAGTTTTTACTTTATATCAACTAGTTTTTCTTTCTATACTTTTTAATTCATGTCACTTTCAGCTTGTTAATTTAAGAAATTATTACTTGAATATTTATATTGATGTTTTTCCAGTTTCTGTTCAGTGCAAAAAATTGTCATATGTGGACAACATTTCTGTACGTTATGTTCCATGATTTATAGCAATATTTAGCTTATACATATACATATACTATATATCCCATATGCTCGTCATTTTGACAACACATGCAACAGATCAGTTGAGTTTTTTTTAGTTGATTTCTCATCTCCATTGCTTAGATATATCTGCATCTATATAAATACTATATAGAACTGGCCGATTTTACTTCGGCGATATAAAAGTGTATATATTGCCAGGCATGACACATTTTTTTGCGAAATGAAGAACAGCAACAACAACAACAACAACAGCGACAGCGACAACTAAAAATCGTTGCGCGCTATTTTTAAAATTTGTAGCGGCTATGATATAATTTTGCCGATTTGCTTAGCCGGTGATTTACACATATACATTTATATATATGCCACATATGTATATACAGATATACAAATATATATTAAACATACATGTATATATAAACATTTTATTTTCGATTTCGCTTTTAGCACAGAAAATATTTTCAACATTTGCTCATTTTCGACAAAAAAAAAACACAAATAATTTTATATAGTTTTGTTTTATTTAGTTTCTGCCTTTATTGTTGTTGCTGTCTTTGACAACAGTTTTATGCGTTCGATTTACTTTTAGCTGTGACATAAATTTATGTTTAATTTTGTCGCTGAATTTCTATTTCATGTGAGTTATTACAAGGCAAACATAATGCAAAAGGTCGTCCAAGATATTTCTTTAATTCCTTGAAATATTTTCACGTTGAGAACATATTTCTATATTTTAAACTTTTGCTAATTCTCCACCGGAAGTTGTTTTCAAGGGCATAGATTGATGTATTGACGCATCTCATAGTTTTCAATTGATTAATTTTTTGTATTTCCTTACATTGATTTATTTGTATGGATTTTTATTGCATTATTTTAAGTTATTATTTTAATTTAGTTATTATAATTTACAATACATTTAAATGATATAAATAAAAATCTGATAGTTTTATTTATGGTATTAACACCAATAAAAATTATAAAAACTTTTCTATAAATTTACAAATTATTAAATCGGTGACATTTTAATAAATCAATATTTAATATTTATTTTATACATATTATTATAATTATTTTCAATTTGATTCTTCATTTTATAAAATATATCACTTATTTATATTTCCATTTATTCATGTCATATTTTTAATAGGTTACATCATTTGAATTATTTCAAATATTTTCAATTTTATTTTCAATTATATTTTTAAATTATTTTTATTTTATATTTTCTTTCATATTATTTATCAGCTTTTAAAATTTACCTTTTGACTTTTTTTTTTGCTTACTTTCACATAGCTTTCGCATATATATACTGAGTATATCTGTACATAACTCAAAATTTAAATTTTAGATATTTTCTTGTTTGTTCACACGCGCGTTGATTACTGCCAATTGTTGTTTGGTTGATGCCGCTAATGCTGTTCAGGCCAGGCCAAAAGTGACAACGGCGTCAGAGACAATTCGATTTAAGTCGATTCGAGTCGAGTTGCTTTTGTTGGTCGTGAAGACGAGCGAAAGAGACGCGCGCGCTTTGGGGAATCGTCCACGTACTCGACGCACGACGTTCAAAATGAAACTGAAATCCACTTGATGGCTGAAAAGGCAGCCACAGCCACAGCCACAGCCAACGCCAAAGAGCCAAGGCAGCAGCTGCGACGTCGACGCGACGGCAACGTTGGCAGCAGCAGAGGCAGCAGCAGAGGCCGCAGCAGCGGCAGCAGCAGCGGCAGAAAAGCCACCCCTAAGTGGCTGCCGCGCAAAATGTTGCCGGCTGCGTTGGCGTTGGCGTCGACGTTGGCGCTGACGTTGCTGTTGTCTTTGGCTTTGCCTTGTCTTACAGCTGACGTCGCGACGTCGACGTTAACGCCAGCTACGTTGTGGCCGTGTCTCGCGTGTTGGTCAAGTGTTTTGGGCCCAATCGAGCCACAGAGAGGCATGCCACATGTTTCCCGTCTTTTGTAGACTTTTTCCGTTTTTATTATTGTTGTTTTCGTTGCTCTACTATAAATTTGACTTTGGCATCTGCGGGCAACGTTTCCTTTTTGGCTGGATTTAGTATTTACTGTTGTTGTTGTTGTTCTTGTTTTTGTTTTGGCTGTTGTTGTTATGTATTGGCCCAGTTTTCATCTGCGCATAATTTGATTACTTGATCTTACGTTTTTCTTGATGAAATATGTTTGCTTTTACGGCCTGAATTCAATTGTTGGCAATAAATTTATACGCAAACAGTTGTCCGAGTAATTGACGTGTGTACAACAAATTGGGATTTGCATGAATACTCATATTCTAACATTTTTATGCACTTCAACATTAACCAAAAATGTTAAAAGATACAACAATTAACTTTTTTACTGAAGCTTTTAAAAAGAATTATTTTGAACGGAGAAAATTCATAGGAATTTAAGGGACCATATTATAATTACTAAAAAATTTACAATAATTCTTATAATTTTTTGAAAATTGGTTAAAAGGTAATTATTGTATGAAAATGGCGAATAAGTACCTTTTAAGCAATTTTCAAAAAATTATAAAAAATACAAGCGAAGAGACTTTTGTAAACAATTTTTTGCAGTCACTCTTAAAATTGTTTGAAAAACTTTTCTGCATAAAACATTTTTTGTAAAAAATTGAGGAAAAAGTAGACATTTAAATAAATTCGAAATTTTCAATGGGTACTTATTGGGTTAAGGAAAGTTTTGCATCATTCAAACGGAATTTAAACGACCTTTCCAAAAATATTTTTTTTTACTGTGAAGATTTGACTTACAATAGCTTGTATAGTAAAAAAAAAGCGTGTACTTATTATTTTGGCCAGTAGTTTATGTATTTTTTTTGGCATATTAATTTCCCAAAAAATATTTTGTTTTCATTTCTTATTTTGTTTGCTTATACACGTAATAGTGAGCAGTTTCGTAGATTCGGCACATTTTTGTTACTCCCAAGTGACCATTATTACATGTGTTTTCTGGTTGCAAAATGCTACAAAATCATTTGTAATCATGAGCAACCAGTTATCACACGATCAATTTGATTTATATTGCTTAATTATTAAAGAAATTTAAAAAAAAAACATTCCGCTTTTAAAATATTGTTATTTGTTAAAATAAACAAGATGGCTCCGCGGCTACAGTCGAGTGTACTCGACTTTTTAAATATCTTTTGTATTATTGTCAAGAACTGCAAAAAGTCTTTGTTACATTTAGATTAACTTTTGTGCAACAAATTAAAACTCATATTTTTCCCTAAAATTATCTATTTGACTGATTATTTATCGGTTTTGTTTCAGTTCGATATATTATCCATACATGCATCGTAGATCGAGATTTGATCCACAAATTGTGAGGTAAATTGTAAATTAAATAGTTCTCCTCAATTATAATGGTATTTTCTGTATTGCTAGTCTATATATTACTATATTAACTGGGGCAGGTTCTTATAAACAGTTCTAGGTACATATAGTATTTTGGCCAAGCCATTAAGTAACGGCACAAATCTGAATAGCCACAATATTTACACAACAAAATGTGCTCAATGAACTACAAGCTGCTGGGCGGATGATTTACAGATGTGATCTTTCTACATGAGAAACGGATGAGCAGAGTGAGAGAGAGAGAGAGAGGGGAACAGAACAACCCATAGAACGATTTCAAGTTCAGCGATAAAAATATCAGCGCTAATGTTCCGATTGACATCAAAAGCTGTGGGTATATTTGGGTCACAGACAAAAAAGACATTAATTAGCCGAATAGACTGGAAAAACGGAGGAAATATTCATAGATATTTGAGACAAACAGAGAGCGAGGGAGAGAGATATGCGAATTTGTATGCATGAGATTTATTTTTGGCGCTTGACAAAATAATACAGCTAAGGAAAACGAAGTGAAAACGCACTGAAACCTCCAAAAAGGACAAAGCAGAAGAGACAAAAGTAAAGTAAAGGCAATGGCGAAAGAGAATGACAAAAGAAAAAGCTGGCCGGCGGCCAAAACAAAAAGTGCGCACGTAGATAAAGCTAAAGATACTCTACAAGCACAAAACTCTACACAGCTGAGAGAGCAAGAGCAAGAGAGCGCAACTAAAGGCAGAGAGAGCGGCGTCGCTGTCGGCGTCAACAGCAGCAGCGTTGGCGGCGACTGAGGCGAATGAGCGTAGCAAAACAAAGACGGCAACCAACGGCAACGTCTTCTTGTATTACAAAAGGTGGCGGCAAAATTCGAGGCAACGCCGTCTGACACCTGTGCGTATGTTGCCCCCTCTCTCTATCGCTCTCTCTCTCTGTCTCTTTCACTCTCCACACGACTCATTTATTAATGAGGCTGCTGCTGCTGTTGTTGTTGCTGCCACGCGCCTTCTCGCTGCAGGCAGGTGTCTCAGTCTGACTCCGAAACAGGTAGCAAGGTCCACATTACAGGTAAGAGTATCGCATCCAATGCGATCCGTTGTGTAATTGAGTGTCTTTTATTATTTATGTAACTTCATTTTATTCGCTATCGTTTGCTGCCCCTTTTCTGTTATTGTTTCTCTGTCTCTCCCCCTCTTTTGGCCCTCTTTTAATCCTGGCAACTGTCCATGCAAAGCAGATGCTAAATATTATTTTAGTACAGCGTCCGAGTTCAATACGTTTTCCTTTTGGCCATCATCTGAGCAGCTGTTGACTGTTTTTCTTAGTTTCTTTTCGTACTTGTATTTTTTATTGATGGTATTGTATTTACGTGTGGTAACAGGTGTTGTTGGCCAAATGATTGTGTGATTGAGATGCTTAACAGCAGGACAAGTGAGCGAAAAGAGTTTATCGCCTCAAATATATACTCTGAGCCAAATTTAAGGTGATTAGTTTTATATTTTTATTTATTTATTGAACACATAAATAAATTTAAATAAATCAAATAATTATTAAAACACAAATAAAAATAAAATATAATTAGTACCAAATAAATATAATTGGAGTCCAAATAAAGTCAAGTGCAAGGACATAAAGTAATTCAGCAATAAAAAGCAAAGCAAATGGGGCTGATTTACGTTTAGATACCTTACCCCTAAATAAATAATTAATCACGTATTTAACTAGATAAGAAACTCGGCAGATAATACTTTGCGAACTACGAATCATAGATGGCGTCTCTTCTGGGTTTTCCTTTCGAAAGAATATTTTAATTAAAATATTAAAAATATTTAGAGAAAATAAAAATTATTATAAAAAATAATATTACCCAAATATTATGATCCAACATCTTAATACCCTATATAAATTTTACAGGGTACAACTTTTTCCATCTCAGACAACAAATTATAATAAAATATAAGTATGTATTCCAAATGCAATCATCATTATATTCTCAAAATTATCATACCCTTTATCCATTTTGATTACAGGGTACAACTAATCCCATCTCAGACAACAAGCCCAAGTAATTGTATCTGTCCCCAAAGTAATATTCGTAATTAAGTCGAGTGTCTTGCACATTTAACAGCAGAGTTTCTTGACCTACACTAACCACAAAAGTATCTTTAAGATACATAGATACTTTGCTCTCTTAACTGGACCGATTCATTTGCAGACTGCACACGTAGTTAACCTCTTAGCGGGCTAATTCAATTGCCGCAAAATGAGAATTTAACTTTTAATCCTCTTCTCTTTTTACTTTTTTGTTTTGTTTCTTTTTTTATTTTGGCTGCGACACGCAAAATGAAATTGTGCAAGTGAAAAACTTGCCAACAGGCAAAGAAAATGCCGTGAAAATTAAGGCAAATGGAAACGGAGACGGAGAAGCACAGGGAGTCCTTGCCAGGACGAGACACCCACGCAGTTTTCCTACCTGGCTTTCATTCGTGATTTGACTTGGCTCTCAGCGGGGGTAAAAAAAGGGGCAGGGGTAGAAGGTGGGGGGGAAGGTAACGAAGTGAGGGTGTTGAAAATGTGTGTGCGATATGTCTGCGGAGTTGTCGGAGGTTGTCGAGCGAAATGTTGGCAATGTTCGCGCTTCGTTAGCTTTAATTTCAGTAATTTGCAGCGACGATTTGGCCAAAAACGTCGACCAGACGCCGTTAAAACAAAAGTGAAGAGAAGTAAAATCCGTCGCGACATTTTCACGAATCAAGACGCAACACACAAACACACTCACACATACAGAAATAAACTAAAAGCAGGAGCACCCACAATGCTCCCAGCTGGAAGAAACTTTCGCTCTCGCTGGGGACAAACAGAGACGTTGCACCTTCCCCTGCCCCAGTCCACCTGTCCCCTGCCCCTTGTAACTGCCTACAAGTCTCGACTCCCGCTTAATATTTAATGACCAGTGGAGTCGAGGAGAAGTTGGACTTGGTTCGCCAAGGGGGTTGGGGGCTGGAGGGGGTTGTGTGTGTTGTCGAAAAGTCTCGTGCACTGTAATTGCAAAATGTTTTGCCATGGAATTTTATTTACATTTTCCATGAGCTGCAGAAAACTCCGAGGACTTGCCTTAGACGCCAGCCTGAAGTCATTTGCTTTCTCCCTCTCTTACTCTCACTCTCCCTCTCTCTCTGTCTCTCTCGCTTTACGCTTTCGGTGTCTGACTGAATTCCAATGCGAATTCGTTTCATTTGAAAGCTTTTCATTTCTGCCAGCCGCGTTTTGTTTCCTTCTACTCATTTTCCTCTCTCTCTCTCTCTCTCTCTCCATAATGAAGTGTACGAATTTGCTAAAAAGCTGGATTTCCGTTTCCATGTCTTCCTCTTCCTGCTAGTGTATGTGTGTGTGTTTGTGTGTGTGATTCCTAACGAGTTTAGACTCGTGAATTGCGCGAACAACTCCAGCAAAAGGCTTAGCAAATGTTGTTTGTAAAATTGTGTAAAGGAAAATCTTGGTTTATGTAGTGCAGTTGCAGTGCTGCCAAGTCATCCAGAATATAGCAATGGAATAGAGAAAAAATCTTGTAAGACGTGTTGCGTCTATCGTGAGGCTAATGAACATCTGAACTGAGATAGAAAACTCGTCTGAGTAAAAGTCAAAAGGAAATGCTAAACAAATTGGGTCAAGCAGGAAAACTCACAAAAATCGAATGTGTGATTGCGACTTCGAAAATGGAAAATGCTGAACTTAGTAAGTTGCAAGTTCCATAAATAATCAAATCAAATGGAATATGACAACACTAAAGAAACCCATTGGTGCACATTATTTAAGAATCAATACTGCAATTTTCAGTAGTTGTTTTGATTCTTTTATTGAAGATCGAAGAGCAATTTTTAGAATTAATTGATGAATAATTGATGCAATTGCCCAATGGATATCCAAATAAGTAATTTAGTAGATAAGCAATCAAAGCTATATAATTTTAGCACATATCCTTAATAAATTTATATTTTTATTGAAGAATAAATGCCAGACTTTGCTTTAATTTATACCTTAATAATTTTATAAAAGTTTATTCTGTATCTGTATATCTGTATATTCTTCCTTAGATTGTGAATTTCTTTTAATTACATTACGAAGATTTAAAGTTATTTAATATTTATTTATTAATGGAGAAACATTAGAATTGTTATGGAGCAATCAGCCTTTATCTTCTATTTCCTACTAAGAATTATTTTCACTCAAGGTCTGTTGTCTAATTTTCCTTTCCTAAATAACTTTTATAGGAAGATCTTTTAATTCGTCCTGAAACTGTGAGTTTCATATCAATAAGCATTCGTTGTCATTGTTCAGTTTGTGCCGTTCTCTTAACTGAAGTTCTTTAGAATATATATTTTAATTTTCCTTGCGCAAAATAACATCTAATCAAACCCGCGAGAGGAATGGAAAAAAGACAACCAACACAAGCAATACACACATATATTGTTGCAAGCAACGCTTTTGTTGCTTTTCATTGCCTGCCCCTCGACAACATGCCCCTCGACAACATGCCCCTCGACAACATGATCCCCTCGACAACATATACAGTCTGCCGTTCGTTAGTCTTCAATCTAAACCAATTGTTCTATGGCTTGCAATTGTTCAGTAGTCGGTAACCAGAACACATGTCAAAGTGAGACAGAAGGCAGCTATAGAAAGAGACAGCAATAGATAGAGAGGTCAGGCAGGAGAAGGACATGGCCACTGGCGGTTGACATGATGACGTGTGTAATGAGCAAACAAATACGCGCGTTGCAGCCAAAGTAAAAGCAACAACAAAATAGAAGAGAAGAGAAAACCAAACAAGAGAAAGGAAAAAATTGTAAGTACAAATACAGATAAATAATAAAAGCAAATACGAGTAGCAACAATGCCGGCCTGCCTGCCTGACATATCCTGCAGCAATCCAGCAACAACAATAACAACAACAACAGGGAAAAGGAGAAAAAATCACTAATGAATCCGGCGAATGTTTTTAGCTGCAACTTCACGTTGTTGCAGTTGCATGCGAAATTGCGGCAACGGATCTCTCGAATGAATGGAAAATGAAATTGTTGCCAGTTGAACAATGGAGGGGAAAGGGGAAGGAGAAGTATCTCGAGGGGACAAAAAAAAAAGAAAATACTGCGCTTTTAATCCCTAATGTCAGTTCACGTTCAATGGAGTCGAGTTCGAGCTGATGTTACTCTGGTTGTTGTTGCTTTGGTTGTTGTTGCTTTGGTTGTTGTTGTTGTATCCCTGTTGTTTTGTGGTCGCCGTTCTGCCATTTCTTTTGCCAACTCTTTGGCGACCTTTTCATACTATTTTCTATTTTTGCCGAGGCTGCAACGCGCCGCGTTACACATTGCAACGGATGCGCTGCGTCCGGCGGTTGTTGCCGGAAAAATAACTCGACAGCAGCAGCAACAGCAACAGAAATTCCCCCGTTGTCGACTTGTTGTTTATTTAATTAAAAATAAAAACAATGGATGTAATCCACACACCTTCCCTTTCCAGCCGTATCATCAACCCACTCACTCCTAACTTTGATATAAACAAATAATTATTTAAGAATGATACTATGGCTAAAACAATATTAAGGAACAGCAAATAATTTTCTACTTTATTAAATAATTAAATCTATTTTCATTTTACTTTATAATATTCCGAATTTTTAATTCTAGCAATTTTAAATTTTACAAAAATTTATTAAAGCATGAAAATCTCATCTTTAAATTAATAAATAAATTGTTCTCATTAATTAAATTTATTTGATAATATAGTTAATTTTTAGTGCATCGCCGTTTATTCCTTATAATCTATTATTCCCTAAATTTATAGTTTTCCTTTAATGTCTTGCCATGATTTTTAAAAATGTTGTTTTTCTTATACATATTTTCAGTTTTTCTTTTGCACCCCAACAAATTATGCAAATTGTTGTGCGGTTGGTAAATAATTTCATGTGCTTCACACAAAGTAGGCTGCCTCATTTGAATGTTAAAAGGATTAAAGTTTTCGGGGGAGAACTTTGTAAGCGGTGGGCGTGGTCTCGGTCTCGGTCTCCTCTTGGTTTTTGGCGCTATGAAGTACACTCCTTATGCCAATCGGAAGTTGGAGTAATTGTTTAAATTGCACATTTGTGTGCTTTAATTGTTGAAATTATGCAGAGGCCTAACGAAAGTTGCAGCAGAGGGTGCTGTAAACGACTAAAGAGGCGCTTGTTGTTTTTATGAGTTTCCCAGGAGAAGAGGACCAAGAAACAAAGCAGGATTGTTGTTTTAAAGTGGGAAATGTGGGAGAGTAGGAAAAACGAAAAATTAAGGACACTTTAAGGTTTCTTTTCTATACTCGAATATATTTGACAGAAAAAAGCTTATTGATAAACAAAATTTATGCAGAAGAACTCAATAATTTTGATAATTAATTAATAATAATAATATTGCTAAAGAATAATATATCTATTTACTTTTAATTCTTACTATAAATTAAGTTATATACTTTTACTTGAATATGTAATTTTGTTTGCTTCTTAAATAAATAAATAATTAAGTAAATAAATAAAAAAAACAACAACTATTGTCTGAAAATAAAGTCAAATCATATTGGAAAATATGGCATAATAATTTTCTGCCTTTCTGGAAACTCCATAAGTACTTGGAGAAGTAAAGGACGCCTCGGAGCAAAGACGTCAGCCACAATCAAAGCAAAGTACATGTAAGATTTATGTTTTGGCTGAGAAAAGAATAAGAGACAAACAAATGGTAATACAAATCGTATCTCCAATAAACAACTTTAATGCTCTCAAAGCCAAAGCCACTGGGCACAAAACGAGTGCTCATGTCCAGCTTGAGGCACAACGCATTTGGTAACTATAGAAGGACCTTAGACTTGGCCGTAACCAAAAGCTGACCAAATCCATGCCGCGGGCTAGTTTTCAGTTGAATACATTAAAAATCCCTAAAAGAAAAAGAGAGCTCATTAAATGCACCCTCAAACGGGCATAACTTAGCCTCGTTTGTATGTGTTGGTGGGAGGAGGGTGGGCGGGGCAGAAGGAGATCCTGGCCAACATAAATCAGAACGCGCCTGGCAACTTAAAACGCACGTGCGCTCTCAGAGTGGAATAGAGAGAGAGAGAGGGAGAAAAGGGGAGAGAGGGGGAGGTGGATAAGCAGACGGACTCGATGTGGGGACTAACGGTTCAGTCTGATATAATTAAGCATCATAACTCGAGGGATATTTGTATTGTTGCACAGACAGACGGCGGGGCAACATTGGTCCTTGGTGGTCCTGCGCCAGGATGAGCCAGGAAATGAGCAAAAGCTGCCGCACCAAGCACGAAAGTTAATCAAAACTTGTTGTTGTTGCTGTTATTGTCGTTGTTGTTCCTGTTGCTGTTATTATTGTGCTGTGGCTGTTGTTGTTGCTGCTGCATACGGCGGATAAAGTTTTATGTAGTGCAAAAATTTTATAAACTTTGCACAAAACAAAAGCAGCAGCAGAAACACGAAAGGTAACAGAGAAAAAATATGAAGTAAGACAAAGACAGAATAACAGAAATGAGTGAAAAAATATGAAGAACACTTAATAAATGTTGAACACTAAAACTGCCCGACCAAGGGATACTCTATTTAGTTATGCCGAATGAAAATAGATTAAAAACGTTCACGTGAAATTTCTACCAATTATTTATGTGACTATAAACGAGTAAATATTGAGTTAAATGAATAAATTGATTATACTTGTGGTTAACTGATTATGTGATATCCATAGCTTGAAAATCGACAAAATCTTCAATAAGTTGTGTGGATGTATTGGAAGAAAGAATGACTTTCAGATACCCTATCAGATATGAAATAAATTAAACATTATTTTTTTGATACAAATATGAAAGCTAAAAAATTTATTTAGTAATTTAGTTTTTAGTTAAAAAAAGAATATTTTTTTGTGAAATTTTATGTACAATTTCTTGACTTTAAAATTCTGAAAATTGTTTTTTTATTCCAACTATTTACACTTTAAACTTCTATGAGAGCAGTTTGCAGTTTGACAGATATTTTTGGCTTAGTATAATTTAATTGAAAACAATAGCATAAAAGTGGCTCGAAATCTATTAGCAATGATTAAGCGTATATTAACAGGGTATTCTGATAGTCTGTAAAGTCTGCTATTGTATTCTACATATAATTACACCAATAATTGTGCGTTTTGTTCAAGCGAATAAACATTTTAAGGAATTTAAAGTACTGAAAGAAACATGCACATTAATTTGAAATTTAATATATAATAAGCGTAATTGCAGACGTAGCTGGACAATGGACGCTACAAGACAGGGGAAAAGAAGAGAAGAGGAGAGAGAGAAAGATGGAAAAGAGAGGAATATAGAAAAACGCGAGGGGAGATTTAGCCAAGAGCCAAATTGGTCGCTTGAATGGTTGACAACATGTCTCCCATCATCGTCATCCTCATCGCCATCGCCGTCCCCTTTTTGATGTAGTCGAGAATTCCGGACGTAGTCGAGTTCTGTTCGTGGGTTCAAGCAGAAAGTTTCCCTTTTGGAGCGCCTTCCGCTGACAAGCCAAAGGAAACTTTCGGCAAAAAGGGAATTAAATGCCCGCCGGCCGTTCAAAATCCAGACAAAAGAAGCCCAGCCAAAGGTGTGTGCGGGGGTGTGGGGCAGGTGTCTGAGGGGCGGGTGGGAAGAGAAAAGAAAAGAAAACATGCCACAAATGTTGTTGTATTGTTTTTGAAGTTGAAAGACAGTCGAAAAAGAAGCAAAAGTATGTTAAGAAAGCACAAAAACAATAGCAAAAGTTCAAGTTGTTGTCGATTGGGGTGCGGATTTCTGAAGAAGGGGCACAAAGGGTGTGAGCTGCTTCACACCGACAGTGGGCGTGGCAACTTCGGTCAGCGAAAAGTGTTATAATGAGCCCGGCTTTTGTTACGGCCAACAACGCCATCAAATGGCCTAATTATAATGCCTTGTATTGAACGGGGCCTCAAGTGTTTAGGGGTTGTAGTTGTTGATGGTTGTAGTTGAAAAGAAAAGTTCCCTTTGTTGTTCCGAACATGGAACAGGAAAACACAACTCTCAGGCATAAAAGATACAAAAGCTGCAATGAATTTATTAAAATGCTGTGAGATAACAATAACGAGTTTTTATAAAGAAATCAAATCAATTTAATATTAAATTTAATAAAGAAATATTTTAATTGAAACAGTCTAAGCTAGGTAAATTAAATGTAACGTATTGAAGAAAAATGCATAAAAATATATAAATGATTAGGACATACTCCCTATTTTTCATTTGATGTGGATTTAAAGATTGGCTTTCTGATGTCCTTAAATTATGTAAAATACTTGGTTTGACATCTCCAGAATCAAAATAAAAACTTAATATTTAATTTAATAAAGACGTTTTACCTTTGTTAGTTAATGTGTGTTTGATTTCCTATCCTTTAAGCACTCCAAATTATACAAATTAAGCTCTAAGTATTAGAGAAAAATGGAAGTTAGCAAACGTGTTTGCCTTCCCAACAGGTAGAAGAAGCTGCCTCGTTTTGCCATCCTTAAATATCCATTATTGCCATTTACATAAAATCTAATTAGTAGCTATCACAACAAGAGTTCCTTGCACATACATACATACATATATATAAATATACCATACCTCAGCTCTCTTCCCCCCGCACAATTACAATCGCATGAAGCGCGAGCCCAAAGGAAACGAGAAAGAAAAAACCATAGCATACTTAGTAGGGCATTCCAAGTTTCCTTTGCCCCACACACACACTGACTGTCATATCATGTGCACATCACATCAATTTGCAAAAGAAATGAAATGGCAGTGGCAGCCACTTAAGCCAGGAAAAGAGAGAGATAGAGATGGAGAAAGGAAGGAGAAAAAGGAGAGCAGCGAAGTGTGTTTGCTTGTTTAAGCAAAACTCATGTGGGAAGTGTGCAGAGAGCAAGGGAGTAAGATGGAAGGGGGAAGGGGAGGGGAATAGGATGTTGCTGTCGTAGCGAGGGCAGCTACGTGCGTTACTCAAGCTGTCAATTGCAGCCTGATGAGGCAACTCCCCCATCTCCCCCATCTCTTATCTTTTTCCCCAGTCAACTTCTCTCACATCCTTGCCATTTCTCCCAATACGCAAATCAATTTGTGTGCGCTTCTTGTGCAAATTTCTTTCTCTTATCCCATTTTTTTTAGCCAACAAATCAAAGGGGAATGGGGGTTGGGGGATGGGGTATGTTACCTGATTTATTTTGGCTTGCTTGAAACCGCTGTGCAACTGTTTGCCGCTTAATGATGTTTGTCGCCTGTCGAACGCGCGTGTAAATTGGAATACGTGTGACTCCTTAAAATGTCCTTTCTGCCTTCTTTCCTCCCCCTTCCCCTCGCCCTTGTGGCATGTCGTGGCATGCAAATTTAAATGTATGTAAATCGTATGCTTCTCGCGCCGCAACGCAACGCAACGCAGCCCATCGAGGCCACGCCTTCGTCTCCTGCGCCTCATTTGCATACAAGAAATGTACATATGTTTAATCCCCTCTCTCCCTTCTATCTTCACCTCTACCCCTTCCCCTGCCACCACTGACTTAATCCTTTTTTCGCGCATTAAAAGCTTGCCCCAAAAATTCGTTCGTTGAATTCGCGTTGGATTTTTGAAAGCATTATACAAATTTTATGCGTTCATCTCTTCACTCACATCTCCCCTCTTTCACCCTCTCTCCCTTTACACATGTATATCTCTTTTATTTTTTGGTTGCTATGCCTGTGGTTTTCTTTTATTTCATGTGTTGTTGTCGTTGTTGTCGTTGGCCAACGCTTGACTGACAGCCAGACATCAAAATCAGCTTAGGGAATTTTCGCTTAATAGAAATTTACAATGTTGTCCTGGCTGTATGTCCTGAATGTCCTTCTGGCTGGCGCTTGAAATTAATTACGGCCTCAGACCCGGCGGCGCGCCGCGCCGCGGCGGCTTAAAGCGTGTAATTAGTGCGACATATAATTGAAAAGGACTCAAATGATATGGCCAGACAACGGCCAACCAGACTGGCCAACAGCACGTCCTGCATGTGTCTGACCCTTGGCAAATGTGACAACTTCCTATCAACATTGCAAATGAAAGGGCACCAGCAAAATATATATAAATAGAAATAAATGTAAATTGCATAAAAGAAATGACGGGAATTATACACATCAATAAAAAATGTATAAATTAAATTTAATTAAATCAAAATACTATATAATCTGATTATGAATCAACGACACCAACGGAAAGAAAAGAATGCAATTAAAAAATATAGTAAAAAATTTAAATACAAGTGATAATTACAACTAATATTGAAAGAGTGACATAAAAGTGGAAAGAATTTATGTGTATGCATATACAAAAAGTTAGGATTGATATACACCGAATTTTCTATAAAGGAAATATATTTTTGAGGTAACTGCAGCATAAATTATTAGAAGACACAGAAAATCAATTATTTGTACAATCATAAATATTTTTAAATAATAATTAAAAACTGAATAACCTTTACATTTTATTTCTAAGAATGAACAGTTTAAAAGTTGATTTTATTGTACATTTTATACTATAAAAAAATGTCAAAAGTTTTCAGCGCATTTGTAGCTTGATTTAATATTTCTGGCATACTTTCGTCTTAATACTCTGGGCATCTGTTACCTGGAGTCTATTATAAAAATATTGATCACATCAATATAGTTTTTCTTTTATATTTTTTTCATATTTCAATTGAATTTCTTGGTCCATTTATGAGCCAAATGCATTTTCAATTCAATAAACTCTTAAGCAAGCACAAACAATTTTTGGTCACAAAACCAGCAGCTGCACTTCCAACAACAACAACAACAACACAAAAAACTGCAGCTGCTTTGGGGGCAACAAAAAATTCCTCGAGCTGTCTCAATAAATTGCGGAGCCATCCGTTGGTTGCAATTTCTTAAAGGCCATGTCCTAAATGCAGCTACAGCTCCTTTTCGCCGAGCATTAATATCTATATACATTTTTCATCTGTTGCCAGCCAGTAGACAATGCAAACAAGTAAAAATGCATCGTGTTAGACTTGCAGATACTCTTTAAATACTAAAGAAATCATTACTTAATAAAATGTATTAATATTTAGATTTGACTTTTCACTCTTCAAATTGTCCCATATCAATTTCAAGTTTACTTTTTCTATTGCTTTTTCAATATACCCGCTTTGTTTTGATTGACAAAAACCAGGGCATGCTCGTAAGAAGCCGTCAGCTGAACTGGACGCATTTTTGAGATATTTCAGTGTCATCCTGATGGTATTTTTGTGTTTGCCGTCTGCTGTACACTTTCACTTTGTCAACGCCCATTTGGTTGATAGAAATTTTCGGCTCGTAATTGAGCAGCAGCTGCTGCCGCAGGCGGTTAAAGGCTTAAAGCCAGCAAGCCAAGTCAGCACCATGCCCAGTTGGCCGGCAGCAAGCAACCCATTTAATTAGCCCAATTAATGCGTCCTCACGTCGCATTTGCCATCGAAATTGCCGTTAACTCCGCTACGAGTTCATTTGCCGTCCTTCCTTCCGGGTCCACGTTTCCTACATCCAGGTTTATTTGCATTAAACTGTCAAACTAATTGACAATGGCGCGAATCTCCGAGTGTCTGTTTTGGCTCCATTCACTTCATTTGCTCACCCCAATCGAATGAGATAAATGCGGCGCGCTGATATAAAGTCAGTTAATTAAGAATGAAGCAACGCGAATGTCAGACGAAATAGTGAAAAGTGGCTTAAGAAGCTGTTCAATAATTTACATAGCTACATTTCTATATCGATTATTGACTAATTTTAGAAAGATTAAGGCGAATCAATTCACTGAAAAGGAAATATTTATTTATTAAACTAACGTCAACTAAACGTGGTCCACAAAAATATATTTAATTTAAGATAATTTTTTTTATAATAAATTAGTATTGATAATTCTTTTTCTAATAAAAACAAGAGCTGAAAGTTTAAACTCTATTGGAAATCTAATTAAATTAAATCTAACAATATATTTGTTCTTAATGAGTTTATTGCCTCAATGTACTTGGAAAGTGTAAACTTTGACTGCACAGACAGAATGCAATTATGTTTTTTCTTTAATCAAATATTCACAAACACCTTTGGCTTCACGTGCAAATGAGTTTGTGTGCATATCGACATCTCATATCTTTCATCTATGCCAAAGGCAGAGAAACAAAACGCATTACATGAAATTCAATTTTCAATAATTTTTGGAACAACTTTTGCGCTGAACAAATAACAGTCATTAAAAAGAAGTCTTCAAGTGGCGCTCATTTGCATCTGATTAAAAGTAACAAACAAATGGAAAAGAAAAGCAAAAACTTTTCAGCTCTGTAAGGTGAAATTCCACCCGGAATGATGATGCTGATGTTGGTTTCGGGTTCGGGTTTGGGATGGTGTTGCTGATAATTTTTAAAATTCAATTTAAATTCTTGGCTCATATTTCAATTGCAGCACGCGTCGTATGCGTAATTTTTTGTGTGCTTGTATTTGTGAGAGCTGTGAGAGCTGATAAATCAGCTACATATCTTTTGCATAACTGACATTTGTCAGTGACATGTGGAGTTGGCAGATGGCAACTGGCAACTGGCAGTTGGCAGCGGGTAGAGAGTGGAAAACACGCCTGAATTGTCATTGAACCACAGTTGACATGAGCAGTCTGTCAGGGACGCACTGGGAACCGAGCATTTCCCAAGGGACGCTCTGCTTCCGCTTCCGCAATTGACATTTTTTTTCCCCTACTCCTCTTTTTTTATGAGTGGGAGAACTTTTGACTTTATGACTTATTTGTCAATCAGCAATTTAATGACTTCCTGCTCCTTGTGCTGATCTCCTCGCAGGAAGCCGAACAGCGCTCAGAATATGTTTAATTAAGCCGAGCAACTGAAGAAAAACTTAAGTCGGGAAACCCTTTATATATTTTTAAAACCAAAGAAAAAGCTGATGACTTTCAGTTGCTGCATTTGACACTTGATGCCACTGCAATTTGAGCAAGTTAAAAATGCCAGTGAGATTTTCTTATTTGCCGCTCGAATAACGTTAATTCGTCTAAGGAATCCGCTTCCCTTGCTTTTCACCATTTTGTGAGTGTGCAACGAGTGAAACAAGTCCGTAAAAAAGGCAAATAAATGAATTTCATTTATACTCTCGCCCAGACATAAACAAAGTAAAATCGACACAAATTCCACAGAGCTCGCAAACGTTTTGTGTCTGGCCCAAAAGGATAAACGCATTGCCCAACGCACACACACACAATGCACACACACACACAGTCACCCAAAGGGAGAGTGAAAGCACCAACACACTCAAAGCATATTTGCATTCAAATTTTGTAGCAACAAGCAAACAAACAAGCCAAAAGGATGTAGAGGCAACTTTCGGAGGAGATCGAGTAGAAGGGGAACCAGGGGGAGAGGGGAGGGGAGGGGTATAGACCGCTGCAATTGCCGTTACGTAGCCAAGCGAGGCGTAACCCACAAAATCACCCGAAAAAGAGAGCAAGAAATTTCGAGCAGAAAAACTGCAAACTGCACTGAAAGAAATGAGCAGCAGATTGATTGTGATTGATGGTTTCAGAAAGAAGTGTATTTTGATGGAGTTTAAATAAATTTTATTACTTATTTACGATACATTTAATACAAATTAAATTAAGTTATATTAAAACTAATTTGAAATACGCTTGATTGAATTTGATCAATCTAATAAATTACATTTACTCTTACTGGCGCTTAATCTTACCTGTATATTCATTACGTTTATACTTACTCTTTCTTATTCAATTCTCTTACTCTCTTTTACACACAGACGTGCTTAATCAAAGCGACTGTTGTTTTTTTCACCGTGTACTCTACATATTTCTCAGTTCAACTGAAATTTCGACAGTTGCAGCAGTGGGGCACAAAAAATTGCAGCGCCAACCGAAAGACATATAAAAATCTGTCAGTTTGAAAACCGCGCACATGTATCGCAATCAGGATTCGTTTCTGTTTCTGTTGCTGTTGCTCCTCACGGTACCAAGCGGCGGTTTTCCCTCCCCTCAGCTCCCCAGCTTGATTTGCCGTTGGTTGTTGCACGTCAGCTTTGTTTGTTTTTGGCCCGCCGGTGCTGCTGCCAAGGTGAAGGAGGCATGTCAAAAAGGACTCGTTACCCATACGCCACGTAGGACCAAGCTACTGACTTGGCAGTCGATGGATGAACGCGGCGATACAGACGATATACAGACAGCCCACACCGATGAATGACTGCCTGAGCAACTGACTGATGAGCGAACTGACTGAATAACTGACTCACTCACTGACTGACTGACTGACTGACTGACGGGTTGGTTAGCTCAGCCAACAACGACCTGAAGACCTTGTTGCTTTTGAACTTGGCAGTTCAGCGGGTCAGAGTGATGAGTGTGTTGGCTGTGTGTGTTCCCCTCCGTGTGTTGCTCGCGGGAATTGAATTGAGTCTAGGTGTAAGGCGTCGACATGCCAGTGCATACATTTTGATTGAGCAAAGGCAACACCCAAAACTGCGATACAGCGAGGGTAACTTCATAAAAATGTAAGGGTTTGTTATATATAAAATTAGACAATGAAAGTATCTATAAATTCAGATTGTCTAAGATTGAGCATGATTGAAGACTATCCTTGATACTTTAAAAAATTATCAGTTTAGTTAAACTTTAATGGTTGTGATGAAATATTGATTAAGCAGACAATGCGCTAATAAATAATAAAGTTTTGTAGATTGACCGTGATTTAATCTCTTGATTGATGTATCTAGAGAGCTTTCAGAACAATTGAAAATTGTAAGAAAAATAAAGCTGCTTTAATATACAAATTATACCGAAATATATTGATATGTTTTGAACCGATTTTAATAGAATCAGAATGAATACGATTGACGACATTGATTGACATAAAAAAAAAATATATCTTTAGGAGTACTTGTGGAAATAATTACAAATAATCAATCATATTATAGTATACTATTGGATGATTGGCAATTTTAGGACGTAGCTTCGCTTTAACTATGATTGAAGCCCTTGATTGATGCAGTTCAACAGCTGAATTTACGAGATCTTTTATAACAATCAACATTTTCTGATTGAGCATCACAAATGCCATAAATTTTTGTAGACTTTTGGTGAAGGGAAAGCATAATTTATTTTATGATTGATAGACTTTGGCATAACTGCCTTTTCTTGCCTAATTTCCAATTAAGCTCCTGATCCCATGAGAACGCAGTTTATCTAAGGGTTAACAACTCAATTGCTGCTCCAAAGAAAACAACAACTCACGGCAATTACAAATGCGATGCGTGCGAACAAAATAAATCAGAGCTAATGCAATTAGAACTAAGCACTTGTCAATGCAGAGGGCCAGAAGGGACTCCACAATAGTGGTTGTCCCCAACTAGAATATCAACTAGAGCAACAACAAGAGGAGCAGGGGGAGGAGGAGAAGCCACTCTATGTGAGTTTCTCTCGAGCACTTTTGAATTATTTACGCCAAGTTTGGGGTGCGATAGTCCATGGAGACGTGGGAATACATGGACAACCCACGGAATGTATGCACCTGCTGCCAACTGTTTTTCCATTTTCCATTTTGCATTCGCATTAGCAATTGTCATTCAATGCGGCGAGAGGGGAGAAGATGTTGTTGTTGTTGTTGTTGTGCATTTGGTAATCTAAAATGTTCTCTACTAAATCACAAAAAGTGTCAATTGCACTTTAGCTCGCTGAGGGGACATGGCGTGAATTGTTCCCATTTTTATAGCGGATATTTGAGAGCCAATGCCCGTTTAGTTTCGCCTCTTTTTCCCCCTCTCTCTTACTCTGCCTCTGTCTCTCTCTTTTTCTCTGTAACTGTTGCAAATTGATGTCAATAAGCGATAATTGAATTAGCGTTGAAATGCACAGTGTACACTGTGCTACATTGCATTTCCATTGTTTTATGCTCGCAATCAGGGACCGTTTCATTCTACACCCTCCACCCCCCTCCCCCTCCTTACCCTTTTGACCCTATTTTATGGCCGCTCTTGGTCTGTCAGTTGCACCTCCACAGGATGCCTTTTATCCTTTTTAGCACTAGTTTTTTGCAATTGTCAATGTTTTGTTTTGTCGTCATCGTCTTCTGTTTCCCCTTCCCTCTTCAATTCCCCTTGTTCCTTTACATTTGCTAATTGTTTGGCCGCTTTTAGTTTGTTATTTACTTGATTTAACTGGCAGTTGATTCCCCTTTTCCCCCATCCACTTCGTTGACATGATTAGCATTAATTGAACGCTGATTTCTTTTAGTTGCTCGACGAGATTTCATTTGCTTCCTTCACACAATCACTTCCACAATAAAAGTCCCAAGCTGCCTTTTTGTACAGGATTTTGAGCTGAGCTTCGTTTAGTGGCTAATTAGGGAAAAGCTCAGAAATCAATGCAGCATTTTCTTAAACATTCAGTCAATCAAATGGGAAGTCGTTTACTTCTGTTGAAGATTTGATTTTGAAAGCTAAATGTTGTAGGACTTCAGTCAATTTCAGTAATATAAATTGAATGATCTTAGATGAAAAAGATACACTAAAATAATTAATTGAGAGTGTTTATTTTAGTTTTGTTAATCAGCTATCAATTTTAATTAGAGAGAGCTTAAGTTATTGTTATTCCGTTTTCATTTTAATCAAATGTTAAAAAAAAATAATCAAGAACATTTTTGACTTACCAACCCAAAGAATTAATTCTAGAAATTCATTCTGTAGACATACCTGCAAAAAAAAGAAAAATAAAATTAATTACAAGTTAATTTCTTATCTGCATAAAATAATCAACATAAATTGCGTGCTATATTATTAGAGACATTTTTTTTTTTTGTCGGCAAAATTAAAGCAAAATAATTTACAGGATACTTTAAAAGCGTGACTCAAATAATACCCGAGATTTTTTATAGAACCCTTTACTGAGAAAGGGGGAGTAGAGAACCCCGTTTAACAGCTTGTTGTGTTTATGGATGCAGTTGCACTTGCTAGTTAACATTTTGATGGCGGCGTATAAATCTGGAAACTACCTGTCTTGCACTTCATTACATGGCACACAATATACAATCTTCATACCAGTTCCAAGGTACGTCGACTGCTCACTTTAACACCTTGCGGAATCCAATTAGAATTTTTTATTGCCTACACCCCATTTCCGGGGTGCATATTTGTATATTTCTGTAGATAGGCAAACAAAGCTTCAACTTTGCCTTGCACGCACTAAACTCAACTGTAACTGGCATTTGACTGCCATTTTACCTTCTCTTTTTTCTATTTGTTTCCCTTATTTTTTATTGCAATTTTCCGGGTTTTGCAGTTGTAATTGCTGGCAGTTTGATTGCCAACATGCGCGTTGATGGCGAACTATTCCTTGGAAGCCTTGTTCCCTTTTCCCCTCCCATTTTCCTTGCCAACTCGTTGATTTGTATTATAAAATCATTTTCACGCCGACGCTGTCGTCCGTAGCCCTTTCTCTGAATCATAAATAAATAGAAAAGAAAAGAGAATGTAGGAAGAAGGAGTCTCTGGTCTGGTCCTTGGGGTCCTAGACGCTGGCCGTAAAATTGGCGTTAAATTACATTGCACGCAGCAGCGGGAACAGGAACAGCGACTCTGACGTTGATTCCCCTTTCCCTTTCCCCCTCCTGCCCAACTCAGAGCCTGGCATATTGTTTCTACCAGGAGAGAAAAGTGAGGAGGAGGGCCGGACGCGATCCTGCTCTGTTATTGCAATGCAAATTCATCACGTAATCGTTAACAGGCCGTAGTCATAGCCAAGTTGGAGTCGGAGTTGGAGCAGCAGCAGGAGGAGGAGAAGTGGCTGGCGAGCAATTCATTTCAGTCAAGTGCAGCGCACAGGCTGTGAAAAGACTCTCGTCCTCGGCCAGGAGGAGGACACCTCGGACGCCTCGAAATGTTCCCTGTACTTGGCAGCACTTTGGCTGCAGTCCGTCTGTCCAACAGTTCGTCTGTCCTTTTCTCCTGCTGTCATCAGTTGCCAACCAGGCGCAGCCTTTCATTGTTTGTTGTCCTGTGTTTCATTTTCTGTTTGCCTTTTGCTCCCGTATCGTGCCCAGCATCCCAGCATCCTTGCTCACAGCTCCTTTCCCAGTTTTCCTTTCTCTTGTTAGGGCTTCTTGACTCTCCTCTGGCCTGAAGTTTCAGCTCTTTAGTGTAATTGTTTGTTGACCTTTTGGCATTCATATTCATATCTGTCTGGCCAAAGATCACACTCGCATTTCTCCCCGCAAATCTGCGCATTTCTCATTTCCCAAAACACATTCCTAGCACGCACTTTTGAACATTCTCGTTCTTCTCAAACCCCCCTCGCAATTTGTAACAATTTAATGCAAATATATAGAAAAATAAATGTGTATTTGTATGTTTATTTCAATTTTCCCTCGACAAGTAACAATACGAGCAACAGCAATGAAACCTTTTTTGGCAACAGTAGGAATGCGAGTACTGTCAGCAGGTGTTGAAATTTGTAGACCATTTTTTATGCTCTGCGAGAGGTCGCAATGGGAAGGACTCCAAATGGCATATTTGACGTATAAATGTCGACTGTTGGCAGATGATGGCGAATTATGTTTGAAAAGTGGTCCTCAAGTGTGATGGGATTTACCAAATAGACTTTGTGTGGAATGTATCAGCAAGTGTGTGCACACTGGCTAGCAAAATATTTAAATGTGTGTGTTTGCGAACTGAAGAATCAAGCGGAAATTATGCTTGACAATAGAAGCAAGCAAGTGAGATACATTTGCATTTCAGGGTGTGCACACACTGGTGTGCCAAATTAAGGAGTGTGGGCGTTTCTTATGTTAAATTAAACTTAAACAAAAATGTGTATCAAGGTGTGCACACATTAGTAAGTCAATTGAGTTTAGGAAGGAGAGTACACACTGATTCAATATGGTGTGTACACACTGGTTAATTGAAAATTTAATTACATATATATCTCCCCACAAACAGACATTTCATTAATTCTTTATATCATGTGAAATACCAAACGAGGCATTAACAGTGTGCACACACCTATTTTGCAGTCAATTAATATTATTGTCATACAAATTTTGCTGTATTACTTATTCGAACAAATTCCATAGAATTCCCCAATAAATACAACAGGAAAACAGTGTTTACACACACAAATTATATCATAAAAATAAATAGCGTATTAAATATTAATATCCCAATCTTTTCAGCTAATTATTGACGCTCTGCCACAATTTGCAAAGATCTAACACCAAAGATACGAGTGTAATCATCCATTTGTCAGCCAGAGTGTTGACTGAACATAAATTTCATAGAGCACAACCCTTGCCGGGTCGTAGGGTTGTCAGTCTCAACAAATAACAAGCAAAAGCTGTGCTCCCTAAAGATTTCTGTGTGCAAACATATCTTATATAGAGGTACATAGAAATACCAGCATTTTGCGGGCAAGTGTACAAAGCAATTGCCGTAATTGACACAGTAGAACCAGGTTTGAGTGTGTGTATTCGAAGGGGGAGTAGAGGGGGAAAAAGGGAACTGGGGAGGAACTGAATGCACTTTAGCTGAAATGCGGCAAACTTAAACTGTAACTGAAAAGACGCTTAGCATTTTGCGGTCATTCTCATAGCCGGCGCAATGCAGCAAACTGCAGCCGGAGCAAAAACAATGCCACGACAGGGAACCAGTTGCCAGTTGCCAGTTACCAGTCAGACAGCCAGGGACCGAACTGTTAGCCAACCGCAATAAACAATAAAGTGTAGCCGAGTGCAGGACGCGCTATGAGTGTGAAAGTGCAGGCAGCGCCAAAAGGAGAAACAGCCAAAAAGGCAACCAGCCACAGTAGTCACATGGTGGAAGATTAGCAGCGTATAAATAATGGTTGGCATAGAGGGAAAGAGAGATAGACAGAGACAGAGAGAGATAGAGAGTGAGGGAGAGAGATACTGTCTGTGTGCTAGTGTGGTAAATATTTGCGGCTGTTGGGAGCCATAAATATTTTTTTGTAGGTCGTCGCCATTGTCTCACTGTGCCACTTGAAAGGGGGCAAACATCGGGAGCTAAGGGAGAAAGTTAGTTCTGTGTGAGGTAGGTCGATAACTTGCACTCAACAGTGTTTGCATTTCTCTAGACTATGCTTCAAATATTCAATAATTTAATAAGTACATAAATTATATGCTCCAAATAAATAAGTTAAAATTGTGACAATTTTATTTGATCATTTTCTAATATTAAAGCTAAAGTTTAATATTTTGAATCAATTGGAACATATACGTTTTGTATTGATATAAAATTCAATTTAAAGCTAAGCTTCTCAAGAATTTGTCCACTCTTCAAATATTCTAACCAAAACCACAGACGTGTTTCCTACATTCTCCAGAATGAACGAAAAAGGGAACAAAGCAACCACAAATATTACAATGTAAATTGCACCACAAAATCTGCAAACCAACAAAATAAATTTTATAGAAAAATGCAATTGCAACTAAAAAAAAAAGAAAAAAAAACAATTTATACTCAGCATGCATATTTATATGAATATTCCTAGAATTTCAACAATAGTTTTCCTCTCCTCAGTGCGACGAGGATGATGTGTGCTCAGGTCTAAAAAGCTAAAGTTTCTATAGCATAGTTGTATGCCTGTTTTTCAGTTGAAGTTTTTATTTTTATTTGTTTATATACAAATAACCATAGCCATATGCAAGAAATTTGGGTCAGTTCCAGGGGAATGGGGAACGGGGAAGAAGGGAAGGGAATAAAGGAAGCTACAAAGTTATGCGAGTGAAAACTGTAAACATTTTTCGGTTTATGACTGGGCACAGAGAAAATATCGTCGTCATGACCATAAATTTAAATTTATAGCAGTCCAAAATAATGAGCAAAGCAGTAAAAGTTTTTCTACACACGCACACACACACACACATACATACATGCAAATTAACAGTTATGCTAAATGAGCAAACAACGCAAATGCAAAAGCAACAACAGCGTTGAGTAGTGAAAGCTGCTGTTGTTGGCGCCTTGAAGGCTGCAATGGCAAATTATAAACAAAAGGCTAAGACTACCTGCTGTTTATAGCCATATTCAGCCAATTCATGTGTGTGTATTTGGCATTTCTAACGAGCGCAGAGTAATATCACATATGTATAATACGAGGGTAAGATAATAAATCATTGGGATAAGTACGAGAGCTTAGCTCTTTTAAATTTACTTATAATTTTCATTAAGTACGGTGACACTTTTTAATTTATTTCGGCTAAAAAGCAGGGCAAAAACAAATTTCACGCAAATTAAAATATTTTGTAATAAAAAAGAAATTACATTAAGGAACTTGTTTAAGATTGTGTAGAATAGTAAGTCTATTTTCATTTACAACCAATAACTTATCAGTCTACCCTCGTAGATTGAAGCAAACATCTTCGCCTCACCTTCTATGCAACTGGACCATTATTTTCATTACAGAGCAAAGATGCTGAGAACGACAACATCAGACCTCCACACACATACGAAGAGGTACGTCCACATGTACCGTTGAGTAACAAGTCAGGATTAGGGCGAACGAGCGGATGCAACAACAGTGCAACAGCACAGGGTATTACAGCAACAACAACAGCAGGAACAGGAACAACAACAACAAGCAAGCAAATCAAAACAAAGCTGCCGACAAGAGTTGAACACAAGTTTACCCTCTACTCTATCCCTTTCTCCCTCTCTCTCTCCCTCTCTCTCTTTCCTACTCAAGTTAACTTTGCCGTGCTTGGCAAGTTCGAAAGGTCAACGCATTTTATGGTAATTTCAAAAGCTTACAAGCATAATTTTGCAGCTGAGCTTTTGGGTTCTCTCTATCTCTCTCACACACTCATTCTGTCTTACTTTCACTGCGACATTCTCGTTTAATTCGTGTGTGTGTGTGTGTGTTTGCTTTTTGTCTTTTGTATTAAGAAATTTAATACGTGCTTAGAACAACGAAAATTGCTAAGGATTAAACTAAATCGTACAATTCAAATGTTTGAGGATTACGAAATTGCTTTGAATTCATTTTGTACAAATTGCATTATTATTAAATGTATTATTTCGCGCATAGATTTAGGAGGATTTAGTAAGAATTTAGTTTTCTCGCCTTTGGATTTCCTTTAATTACATTTGGACAGTTTTGGACAGTATCTTCACAGTCGACAAGGAAACAAAGGATTCGCCCTTCACACAAACGAACAATTTTAAGATCCTGAATAAACTCATAAGATAAACTATGATACAAAGTCGATAAGTTTTTATAATGTTTAAGAGTTAGAAATACTTTAAAATTTATAAAAAAATTTAATTCTGCAAGTGAAGGAAATTTAAATGCAGAAATTGTTAGAACTTCAAAGATCAAACAATGATCAAATGGTCATTGTTCCACAAAACCGAAAGAGAGATCGAAGGTTAAAAAAAAACCTCATCGCTGGATATTCTAACTGCAGTTTCTTCTGTAAATTTCAGGGTCGTACATGCATTTCACTTTTCGTTAAGGATTTTCGTTCAGTTTTTTACTCACACATTTTGCGTTTGCTTTATTATTCAACTGACTAAACAAAGTTGCGCCAATGTTTTCTGCTGCAGTCAATTTCACAATTTTGGCTGTTTTCTTATTCTGGGCTACCAACTCACCCTTTTCATATTTTGCACTCATCTATTTGTGAGTGCTTTTGAGTGTACGTATGTGAGTGTGTGTTCTCATTCATTTGTTTTATGCGACTGTCCCCAAAATGCAGCTAATTCCATGTCCATTGCTAATGTCAGCGCCATATTTCCATGCCGTTAACAAGAACACATTTGCGTATTAAGGTCACTTCATGTGGTTCAAATGTTGAAGACCGAATTCAGCAGCAATAACTGGCCGAGAGCAAAAGAAACACTAGGCAATTGTTTCACTTTGAAAATTAAATCTTCAAATAACGCTTGGCGATCTAGACTTCGATACTAAATGTAGCCGAGAAGGAAATCGATATTGAAATATCGATATACAGTTATAGTTTGAAGTAAACTTTTGAAAACTATGTAAATCTGATGAATCGTTAAAAGGTTTACTTTCAAAAATTAATAAAAAGTATTTAAATTTTTCTTTGTCAAAGCGATTACAATTAATAAGCTGGTATTATCGATAGCTTTGCAAAATCAGTGCAAGCTTAAGCAATAGTTCATTTGAGCGATCGTGAACGATGTAAAGTTCACATTGTGGACGAACAAAGTCTTTGTTATCGTACGATAATTATCTGAGCTGCAAAAGTATCAAAATCTCCAAACACAAAACAAATTTCCAATTAGCGAAATATTGCAAATTAAATAATTTACCCGTTAAACAATGGAGAGCTTTAAACAAAAAGGCCGAGGAGCTGCGGACGAGAGGGAAGTGCAGTGTGCAGTGGGGCAAGCATCCGCGTCGTGTAAAGAATGAACTTGACATACCCGCAGCCAACGCAGCAACAGCAGCCGCTGCAAATGACAAAGTGCTTGTTGCAGAGTGAGAAACTACGAGGGGGAAGTAGATGAGGAAGAGGAGACAGGAGTCAGCAGGCAGCAGCGTGACCAGGCGACGGACGCCACAGAGCGGAAACTCTTTGAGACCGCAGAAAACGCTGAGTTGTGGGCGACGCCAGCAGCAAGAACAACAGCAGCAAACGGGCTGGACTTACTGACTATACGAATAGCAAATACCCTGTAGGTTAAGTATATAAAGTTTACTAACTTATACTTCTTTTATGACACACAATAATCATATGAATATACGAAAAGTGTCAACTTTTTTAATCAAATTCCTTTCATTACAGGGTATTACACGCCAGCCAAAAGGACAACAACAGCGTCAGCTACAGCCGCACTGTTAGGAAGAACATGGCAACAGATCCACTGCGAGGTCCCCCGTCGGGTTGTTTGACTTTCGGATGAGCTCAACAGAGCTCATTTGAACGCCCTGGCGTCATATTTTTATACATTTTTATTTTATTTATTTGTTTTCTTATTTTCACTTGATTTTTTTGCTCGCTTTTTGGTATTGTTATGCAGTGAAATATTTTGGCGAACAAGGCGACAACAGCGAAAAATGTCGGTTGAAAACTTTTGAGCGGAAAACTTTGCTAATTACACGCAAAATGTTTGGTTTTTTGGGACAGTGCAACTAACGCGAGTTGCAAGCACCCGAAATTCTTGTTGTTTTCCATAATTAATTTGTGGCAGCCACGGACTCCGTTGCAGGCAACTCTTTTACCCCCGTCTTTTTCCCCTTTTCCGTGGCAGACCAAAGCTAGCATTTGTTTAAAGAAATTTTAAATTTAACCAATATTTCAAAATTCAGTAGAAAATTGGAATTTTTAAAGCCGAAATAAGAAGTCAATTTAATAAAATACTCGATTACCCAGCAAATGCTTTTAATCAGAGCTCGCAAATAACAGTTGACCGTTTTTCTCTTTGCGATCTACTCACGAAAATAACCGAAAAAAACATGCACGCTTGCTCTCTCTCTGAGAAGAAAAATTCGATTCTCTTACTTTTTGTTTTCGGTTGAGTAGGCTGAGTTAAACTATTCTAGTAACTCTCTTTCAATAACAATTTGTAGAGAGTGAACCGATTGACCGCTCACATATTGACAGTCAGCAAAGCAGAGAAAAAATGAATTACTCAGCGCAAACGGTTGTTTTGTTTTATTTTCTTCACTTTGCCTTGTTTACAATGTGGCCCTCTCGTTTCCATAAAACTCCTGAAAAATATCTGACCTGCAAATTATTTTAATAATTTGTAAATACATAATTTCTCAATACTTCAATTATCTGTACATATATATTTATTTATTTATTCTGCATTTAACTCAACAACGGCCCATATTTCCTCTTTATTACCGAACGCACTTAAATCAGAAAGACAAGTGACAAGACGACAAACGCTCAGACGCATACAAACGCAAACGAGATTTATTTTCTTCGCTCACATCAAAACGGTCAGGGAATAACCAGTGCAAAAGGGGAACAAATAAAAAGTTTGTTAGCTGAGCCAAGTCCGATTCGCTCAAAATACTATGTGAACGGTTCATCTCTGACTCTTTGCTCATAAAGTCAGTAAATGAGAGTTATTTTTGAACAGTTTGAAAGGGTCAACAGTTATTTGCAAGCTCTGCTTTTAATATAATTAATTTAAGTAAAGTAATGTGAGAGTTCCTTATAATTAGATTCACATATGACTTACAGATGTGTTGGGTCCGAACTCTGATAATATCCAAAATTTTAAATTTTGATGCAAAAAAAAAAAGGGAACGGATACATACCTAGTAAAATGTATTATATACTCCCTTTGTAATAATTTGTCAAACTTGTCTGATACAAAATAAAACTAAAGTTGAAAATGATTTCTTATGACATGAAATAATCAGCACTCAATATGTAATATAATCAATTGAACGATTGTACTTAATATGAACATATGTATATACATATATGAATACACATATATAGACAGTCGGAAGCTCGAAGGAACGAGTGCACATAAACATTAATTAAACTTGCAGTGCAATAAAAACATATAATAATAAAAAGCTCAATACCCAACATAAACACTTGAGCAAATTATGGCGTACTTACAACTTGCCAGAGATAACGGTAAACATATAGCGTGTGTGCATATGCGCAAAGTCCCCAATAACGAGGCACGGTTCTAGTGGAATTACAGGCGTGGCAAGCAGCAACAAGGTACAGTGGGACAAGGATCGCAAGTAAATGAATGAATTCAAGTGGAGAGTGAGAAGTTGAGATTTGTTATTTAATTGTGAAACATTAAACAAGCTAAAATCAATCAAATACATTTTTATGGATATTTTAATTGCTGGAAATCTTATTTTCCAGATAAACTGATATTTGAAGAAAATTTTTTGTTGTTTTAAAAACCGAATAGTGAATTCAATTAAAAATGTTGTGTACTAAATACATATTTTATTTGTAAAGGGATATTTTGTAAGTTCTATTATAATATTTATTTAATTTCCACTACTTACAGACTAACAGGTTGCAACCAGCCCTTGTGATTCGGAAAGTTTAATGAACAATGCAATAAAATTTGGTCTTGCTTATATCTGTTTGATACAGTTAAAGAGTAGTCTGTCCCACTGTGCAACGGTAGCCCGTAGAGCATTAAAAATCAGTAAAAAGAAATCAACAGACATTAAAAGCGATGACGACGAAGAGGACGACGACGACGATGAGAGGAGGAGTAAGAGAAGAAGAAGGACGAAGACGTCGAAGGCGTTAAGGATGATGACGCCAACGATATGGCAAGTTGCCAGGGCCAAAGCCAAAAGGATAATGCAAGGCGCGAGAAGCAAACGGAGCAGAACGAAGACCAAAGAAAGAGACATGCATAAAAATAAACACAACTTAAGGCAACAAAGTTGTGTCTGTCTCTCTGTCTGTTTCCCTGTATCCCTCTATGTGATGAAGGCACCTGTGGACGCCCCAAGGAGCACTCGAAACTGTCAATTATGTAATGTTACACAATGTTTATTATAATTTTTATGTAGCTCGACGTAATTACATGTCTTGCGCTAATATTTATTAAGCTTGTACTTGTACACTCGGTAATAAGCGAAAAAGGTGTCGTACACTTTTATGAGTTTATTAATGAGCTCGCCCGCAACGTCAACGCCCTCTATTTCCAGGAAAGCACCTTGGAGGTTTCGCTTCATCCTCATATCCAGAGGGGCTCACATGTCCAATTAACGGAACTCATGGAATCACGTATAAGCAAAACTAACAAGCCAAAGGGACCAAGGGAACTGGGAACGTGGAACGGGGAGGAGTACATAAACTTTAAGCTATCAACACACGTTCCGAATCAACTTGAAGCTTCGAAACTTTGACTCAATTAACATGTTGCCAATAGAAACCACACCTACAGCTACAGCTGCAACTCCAGCTAGCTCCTTCAGCTCCTGCTTCTACTCTTGATTCTCCTCCTCCTTCCTCTACTCTGCCCTGGGTCACGTACACGAGCCCCAACAAAAACATTGGACACTTGGCAATGCGCCGTTGCCGATGAAGCAACAATTTTCCACAATGAACTTCTCATAGACGTGGCGAGGTCAGTTCGTCGAGCGCCGAAGGACGAAGGACCCTCGGGGCGGGGGACATTGTGGTCTAAGGATTGTGGCTGCTTGAATTATTATCTTTTAATTGGGTGACATGTGTCAGCGGCTTTTGTCATTTTCAGCGCGTGTTCAGCAAATCCTTCCTGTGGGATAGAGCCAAGCAACTGCTGTGGAAATTAACAAATGACTAAGATATCAGATTATTATAGATTGTAGTAAATGTAAACTGAATAGGTATTATTACATGTTATATGTGAGAGATATTGTAACGAATAACGATCGCTTTTTGTTGAGAGCGGTTGGGGGTGTAATCCAGGACCGGAGTATGCGCTTGCTTCCTCAGCTATTGCTCAACGACATGAGAGTGGGTTCTTGTTTTAACCGCCGGTTACATTGCTCCATTTTATTATATCATACTTCATTAAGAGATCGCATACTGTTTTTACAAAACTGGGGAAATAGGAGGGAAACTAGGAGTAGCACAGGAAAGAGTAAGATAGCGAAAGGAAACAACAGATTAAGGACAAAAGAAAATTGGGCTATTTGTTATCTGTGCATTGGTGTTCGATGCACTCGCCCTCCCTACCATGATCCTGTGTTTAACCAATTTAACAGTTTGGTCAGGATCCCAAAAATAGCTTTGGATTGGCTACCTCCCCTCCTCTCGGAAAAGCATGGCTCCAGAAAAATAATTCAGAATTTAGGCGAACATAGTTATATTTATAATCTTAACAAAAGAAAAGAACATTGCGACAGACAGACTTAATAACAAAACATTTGCAAGTATCTATGAGCTGCTGTAAATGAGGGCTATTATAAATTAAGATACAATTATCATATAAAAATTAATAAATATGGGCATGCATATAAATATTTTATAATAATAATTATTTATAATATTATGAGTAAGATGCGATAGAGCTAAATACGAAAATTAATTTTGAATCCCGCGAGAAAATGTTTTAACTAAAATTAAGCCTTTTCAGGCAGCAAGAACGTATTTAATTTGTGCTTTAATGTATTTGCTTTTAATTGTGCAAACAGCTGATCGTTTGCATTGCTTGTGCTTGCCGAAATATAGGTCAAGGCACTTGACTTAAGAGAGTAAAAGTGAAGCTTTTACTCGTCTCTCTCTTTGCTTCTTACGCGCGATATCAAGAGCGGCCGATGCTCAACTTACATTATCGCAGGCAAAAGAGAAGCTTTTACTCTGCGTAGGCTTTGACTTACATGAGTGACAGAGACAGCTTGCGTTATACGCCCACGCAGAAAGATCTTTCGTTGTGTTGGTTGCTGTGGCTGTGGAAAGAAAAAAGAGATACACAACCCACGTGCGAAAGCTCTATGGGCTGATGGTCAAAAGCTCATAGCTATGGCACGAAAAAACAAAATACAAAAGAAAAAGCAGAAAAAGCAAACACAAAAACAATCAAATGCACAATAAATAAATGTGAAATTATTTGATTCTTTCACAGGTCTTCATAGAATTTTCTTTTCTTTTAGCCAAAAGGGGAATTAATTTTCGCACTAATAATTTCTCATATCGCGGTTGGGCTATGTAATTTGATATTCTCTTTGTATGTTGCCACAACCTCTCGCGACTTCAATAATTACTTGAAACACTTAACATTAATATTAATTAACCAACGAGAGAAACAAAGATTCACTTAAACTAACAATATTAATAACTAAACAGCATATGACGAATATTTTTGACAGAGTCGGCCAAATAGAGATTTCTGTCCTCACTTTTGTTGTCTGGGCCAAAAGAAAAGGTTAGACGACGTTGATATGAGAAAAAAAAACACAAACAGAGCACAGCACACACTGATCGGAAAACGGTCCAGTTTTTCGTTTTCGGCTTCGAATTAGTTTTCCGTTCCGCACTGGGAAAGAAAAATCACCAATTTCACTTCCGACTCGCCGATTCGGTTTTCTTCCGTCCGTCCGTATTCTAAGCTCGACTTAGACTGACGAGCAGAGGCCTTCGCTGCATGAGTGTGTGTGTGTGCGCTTGGTAGCTTTATAGAGCTTTTTGTTGTTGGCCGTTTTATATGTGCCTTTTTGAGTAAATTAAATGCAAATTTAATTCTAACCACGCATATTTTCCGGCCCTTATTTAATTAAGGAAAATTAACTTAATTTATCACTAAGTGCCGATTCTGATGAGAGAAGAAAAAAAACAAAAGAAAATAAATTTTAAATAATTGTCTATTCATCAGAGATCGTCGATCAAAAAAAAAAAATTACAGATAAAAAAACTAGTAGATATAAGTACCTATATTTTAGAAACGGCACCATCTGAGGATTTTTTTCTTTCTCCGACTTGAAAAGGGCGTATCTACGTATCGGCTTCTAACCATAAAGAAAATTTTTAAATTATAGTTTCACTTAAAACGATATAGAAGTGGGTTGAAAACTCACCCTTCTTTCTCGTTGTCAAAAAAAATTAATTTTATTATAGTTTTCACTGCACTGAATTTACTATTTGCCAACTTGCAAAAAAGAAAATTTTCAGCGGCTAGAACGCGCACACAACTTGTTGCTTTGAGATTCAAGACGAGAAAGGAAGACTGTCTACCATCATTTTTGGGTTAGGGCCATAGCTTTGCGGAAATCTCTTTCCTCATATTCGCCCACTTCCAACCGAATGTCCGCTTTGAGCCTAAGCAGCTGACTGCACCCTCGCCTTTGTTGCCAATTCAGCTAAGGATTTCTCACCAATAGGTGGCGCCATTTAAATTTTTCTACAAATTATGGTGAACAAGACGAAGCGAAAGAAATCATTTTAGAAGCTAATACCTATCTATAAAGCAAATATATATATTATTTTAAATGAATATTTGTTAGTTCTAATGGACGGAAAATTACAATATTAGAAAAATAACCACATTCGACTGCGCTTTATCCTTTTTGTTGCATACGTTAGGGGTCAGTTGATTTTCAAAATGGTGGTGCATAATTTCCGGCGGCTCCATTAAAAGCTACAAGCGGTCTGTTACACACCCCCCTGCCAAAATCACACTTAGTCGGTGAAAGCGACAAAGTGGGATACCCGCTTGGAGCATTGTATAGGATATTCACTGTTTAATGTCTTTTGCGTGAAACTTTCCTACTAACCTGCCTTGCAAATCTTCTAACTCATAATAACTACTGCCAAATTTCTTTCTAACTCTGGCTTTGACGAATACTGGAGCTAACTTTGCACTGAACCCTTTGACAAAATTACTCTGTTGAAAGTTTCGCCGATACACCTCTTGTCCTGGCTTATAGTCAACATCGCGACTTCGCAAATTATAGGTCTTTTCGTTACGTTGATGCTGCTGTTGAATTGATTTCTGAGCCGTTTTTCTTATGAGATCAAACGAGTCTTCTCTGTTAAAGTTTACGGTTCGGTCTTCTAACTGCTGTAGTTTTCGAAGCAAAGTATACGTTTTCCCGTCTGTAATCATGTGTTGTCCGAAAGTGACCCGATACGGACTGTCATTTATGGCCGAATGGGTACAGGATCTCAACGCACAACATATATGACTAAGATGTGCATCCCAGTTGGTTTGATCTGGATTTATATATGCCTTTATTGCAGCGATCACCGAGCGGTTAACACGTTCAGACGCATTTGCTTGTGGGGCATATACTGCAGTATAAGCGTGCTGCACATTATATCTTTGCAACAGAGCATTAAACTGATGTGATTTAAACTGGACTCCATTGTCCGATACTACCACTTCTGGCACCCCGAAAGTATGAAAAATGTCCTGCTCTAGAAAGCTGATGATTGCGTCGGTTGTAAATTTTTTTACTGCCTTTAGAAAAGGGAATTTTGATAAGTGGTCTAATACTATAAATATTCCTATGTTTCCTGCTTTGCTTCGTGGATATGGGCCTAAAAAATCTACATACAATTTCTGAAAAGCTCTACTTGTTTCTGATGTCGCTTTCAATGGGGGTCGAAGCACACGATTTGGGTGCTTACTACACTTACAAATACCACAATTATTAATATAAGACTTAACATCGCTAACTAAATTCGGCCAGTAATAATACCGACGAATTTTTTCTAAGGTTTTGTTTATACCACTATGTGCTGCCAAAGGATCTTCATGAGCCAGTTTTAAAATTTCTGGAATAAGATCTTTTGGTATCCATAATTTCCAACATGAGTCATCTGCGATTTGTTCACTTGGCGAGTGTTCAGCGCGACGATAAATGTAATTGTCAATCACTTTTATATCAGGCGTCTGCGTTTGATTCGCACTGATTGCATCTTTAAGTTTCTGATACTCGATGGAATTAAATTGTTCAGCATTTAAGTCAATTATACTGTTTTTGCTAAGAGCTGATAAGTCTTCAGAATGTACTCGGGACAATGCATCAGGAACAACGTTCTGACTACCTTTGCGATGGAATATTTTAAAGGAGAATCCTTGAAGTTTTAGGGCCCATCTTGCTAATCTGGAGCTTAAATCTGTCTGTGACATTAGCCATTTTAGCGATGCATGGTCGGTATGAATTGAAAATTCATGGCCCTCTACATACGCTCGGAATTTCTTTACACACATTATGGCCGCCAAGCATTCTTTCTCAGTTACCGAATAGTTCCTTTGGCAACTGTTAAGCTTGCGAGACATAAATGCTATGGGCACATCATTGCCCTCGCTGTCAGTTTGCATCAGCACGCCTCCAACACCAGTATGGCTTGCATCGCAATGAATTGCAAAGGGAATGGAAAAGTTGGGACTGTGTAGCACGGGAGCATTACATAATTGATCCTTTAAGTTTTCGAAGGCCTTTTGCGCTTCTTCGGTCCACACGAATTTTTTTCTCTTCTTCAGGGTATCCGATATAGCTGCAGCAATGCCAGCATAGTTTTTTATGAACTTGTGGTACCACCCTGTCGTCCCTAAAAACCTGCGTACTTGCTTTATTGACTGAGGCACTGGAAAGTCGCGAATAGCTGCTACTTTTTCTGGATCTGTTTGTATAGTTCCATATCCTATTACATGACCTAGATATTTAACTTCCTTTAAACAGAATTTACTCTTCTGGACATTGATAGTTAGTCCAGCTTGGGAAAGTCTTTCGGCTAAAGCTTTTAGAACTATCATATGTTTTTCAAATGACTCAGAGATCACCAACAAATCGTCGAGATATATAAATACCTCATTTCGGAGCGATGGCGGTATAACCTTGTCCATGAGTTTGGACATTGTCTGAGGTGCATTTGAAAGTCCAAACGGCATCACCGTAAACTGATACAGAGGCCGGCCAGGAACAGTGAAAGCCGTTTTCTCCTTAGCTGTTTCTGTTAGAGGGATTTGCCAGTATGCATCTTTCAAATCGATGCTCGTAATGAACTCCGCTTTTGGCAATCTACTCAGAATCCCATCTATCAGAGGCATTGGATATGCGTTTTTCACAGTAACATTATTTACTTTCCTGCAATCTATGCACAATCGAACCTTTCCAGGTTTCTGCACCAGCACAACAGGGGAGCTCCATGGGCTATTCGATTCCTCAATTACGCCGAGGGCTAACATGCGGTCTAACTCCTGATACATTAGCTTTTCTACTGCAGGCGACACTGCATAATGGCGTTGTTTAATCGGACTGCACTCTGTAACTTCAATATCATGATATATTAAACCTGTCCTTCCCCAATCCTTTTTCGGCAAAAGACGGAAACTTCGATACTGTTTCAATTAATTCCTGTTTTTGCTGTTCGTCTATAGGAATTTGTAAAGGATCCGTAAAGTCTATGCTGGATATTAAACAAGAATGTTCTTTGTTCAGCAGAAATAAAGGTAAAAGATCAAAACTTCTCCAAAAATCTATGCCTAAATACAACGACTGTGCTAAACTGGGAACTAAATAAAAGGATAAGCTTTTCGACACACCTCTAAAATTGACATCAGTTTTAATAACACCTATTATATTCTGACATTGGCCGTCTGCTGTGCGTATATTGGCCTTTAATGGTTTATAATCCGTCTTATTTTCAATCAGTTCGTGAGCAAATTTTCCCCCAATACAACTTATGGAAGCGCCAGTGTCCATGAGTCCACTGATTACTTTTCCAAGTAGTGTTATCTTGGCATAAGGTCGAAGATCACCATAGTTGCTAATAACGGAGGATAAAACTGCTTTTTTCAATTCTTTTTGTTGTTGCCAATGAGCTGTTTGGCGTTTCTGATCTCTACTCTTTTCTATAATCAGGTGCTGCGCACGCTCTGGCAATGGTAAGGCTGAGTTTTGGGAACTGTCAGGGGGAGTAAGGAGTTGATTTGCTTCATGCTCAATTACTCTGTGTTCGTCGCTCTGGTAATCAGTTTGCGTGCACTGTGTAAAGGTGCACGCTGACGATCGTTTTTTGAGCCACATTTTGGGCAAGATGGCCTGTATGTGTCACGCTTGCCACACCCATAGCAAAATATAGTTCTTTCCGCTACACAGTCTTGGTAACGATGGCCGTTTTTGCCACAATTCCAGCAGGACAAAGTCAGTGCTTCAATATCTAGACTGACGGACTCTTCTTCATCGCTGTCGTTGCCGGTTTGCACCGTGACTTCGCTAATATGGCGTCTAGCCACAACACGGGGAGTGGAAGAACTATTCGGGGTTATGGTATTAATAAAACGTTCGCGAGTACGAACTACATGCCGCAGCTGAACAATATTATCGATAGGTACGTGGAGAATTTCATGTTGAATATCCGGCAACAGATTTGCTCTTAGTACCTCGAGCAAAGCTTGTTCACTCATTGGGTGTATTAGCCTGTCTGCTATAGCTACTATCGCCTCATAAAATTGATCGAACGGTTCATTGATTTTCTGCTTTCGCTGAGTAATAGCGGTGCGTATCTCATGGTCAGTTCGACCGTCTTTAAATTGCGCTTTTAATGCTATGCGCAAATCTGCCCAACGTACTACTGGAACGCTCTTATGATACCGCCAGTACCATTCGCTACCACTACCTTCGAATAAATTGCTAGCATAGCGAGATAACAACTCAAAGTTGCCGTCTAGCGTCTGCATCGTGAGAGCTTCTACTCGATAGAGAAAGTCATCTATGGAAACTTTGGATTGCCCTGAGAAACGCAATTTCCAGTTAAATATTATTTGACTGATTCTGTCGGGCCTCAACTGACTGTTCTGCTGGGAACCAAAAGGAGAACTAACTATTGGTGGTGCATCTTGATTTGTTTCAAAGTTTGGCCGGTTGTTAACGCCAAATAACTGCTCGAAACTTTGATGCTGCTGCTCTGGTGGAGACGATCTATCCACAGGTCGAGAGGCTTCAGAATGGGCAGCAGAAGCTAACGTCATTCGTTGGAAGCCAGTTTCTATTGTTTGGGCCAGCAATTGCGTTTGTTGAGCTAATGCTGAAGCCAATGCATTACTAATTGCTTGTTGTAAGACACTGGCTAGCGCGTTCTGATCTACAGGTGTTCTGGTATCCATATTACTACCTTGCTCTACTGGATTCGGGATTTCTGGATTTGGTACTGATTGAGTTAATTGTCCTTGTTGCTCTCTCTCTGATTGCGAACGTGCCCCTTGCCCCTGCATAGCACCAGCTTGAGCGCTCGTGCTTGCTGCAACACTTGATGCAGGTCCCTTTGACTGCGCTCTGGTTGTGATTGGTGGCATTTTTAAAGCTTTTGAACTTGGTTGGGCAGCTTCTAGTTCCTCTGCCAAGTTAACGTCAGTTCGACTAAGGGACGTTCGACACACTGGACAAAAATTTTTGTTACTCGTGCGTGTATTAAAGCACGCGTGATGAAAGAAGTGATTACACCTAGTCGTCAGCAGTTGAGCCGGGTACTCGACTTCTTTCGTACACACGCAACAAATAGTGTCTGGATTGTTTCTGTGCACTGGATTTGTTCTTGGACTTCTAGTAACTGACATGATAGTTTGAATACTTCTTTTTCCTAAAAAGGTACTCTATTTCGACCTATGCTTTTATAAGAATTAAATAACGTTGCGATGTTGATATGAAATAAATTCAATGCTAACAAAAATACCACAAAACAATAGTTCAAAAGTAATTATTTTCTGGAAACCATGCAAAACCTTAAAGAGATTGAAATAGCCAATAATCTATTTCTTTCGACCTCAAAGAAAATGAAGAGTAACAAAAAAAAACTGTAGGGAATGCGTCAGCTTCAGATTGACCGGCATGAACGTAGCTCTGGGCCACGAACATGTTCCAGGAACGACCTGAAGTTGCCTGATTCGAAAAATTAATTAATGAAGGGAAAAGAAGAGAAGATATGAGAAGAGAAGAAATGGAAAAGTTAAACTTTAATTGTCTTTACCACCAATATTTGTCTGTAGCTATTATTCCTGACCAAGATTTGGCAGCTTAGCGCCTGACTTAGTTGGTAATAGTCCACAATATCAGAGATAGTACAATCAAACCTATTACAAATATCAAAATAACCAAATCTGCCAATGTTGACCTGCGCATTATGCTTTTTGCAGCGCCAACAAAAAAGCAATTTAGCCTTTTGACGGACATTATTTCCTGCACAAAATTAACGCCTATGTGTAAGTAGATTCCGGTTATACAGCTATGTAGAAGCTAGTATAATTCCTGGAAATCTCACAGTAGCGTGTTAACTAAAACCTTTTCTAGCTTGGTTCTCACAGATATTTTGAATCTGTGAGTTCTCAACAAACTACTAGTTTTTAGCTAAGGACAAGTGGGCTTGGGAGTGGGAATTGGGTTAGGATATAAGTCACTGGATGATATTGACTCGATGAGAATAAATGTAATACCTCAGCGCAAAACGAGTTTAGTTCAAATAACTAACATATCCAAATCTAAATCTCGATTCGGCCTCACGTTCGGGCGCCAAATAAAATATAATAATAATATAAGTACTGTAACGAATAACGATCGCTTTTTGTTGAGAGCGGTTGGGGGTGTAATCCAGGAACGGAGTATGCGCTTGCTTCCACAGCTATTGCTCAACGACATGAGAGTGGGTTATTGTTTTAACCGTCGGATACATTGCTCCATTTTCATCTATATTATACTTCATTAAAAGATCGCATACTATTTTTACAAAACTGGGGAAATAGGAGGGAAACTAGGAAAAGTACAGGAGACAATAAGATAGTGAAGGAAGTAAAGATTAAGGACAAAAGAAAATTGGGCTACTTCTTATCGGTGCATTGGTGTTAGATGCACCTGCCCTCCCTGCCATGATCCTGTATTTAGCCAATAAAAAGTTAAGGCAGGATCCCAATAATAGCCTTGGATTGGCTACCTCCCCTCCTCTCGGAAATGCATGGCTCCAGAAAAATAATGCAGAATTTAAGCGAACATATCTATATTTATGACCTTAATAATGCAACACATATCGATGGAAAACAAAAGACAGGAAAACTTAGTAACAATACATTTGCAAGTTTTTATGAGCTGCAGTAAATGAGGGCTAGTAATGTAAATGTAAATATATAATTATAATATAAAAATTAATTAAATATGATCCTGCATACAATTATTTTATATATAATAATAAGTTGGGTATATATATACTATGGGTGGTAATATACAAAAAGATAATAATTACGAAAATTAATTTTTTTATCCCGCGAAAAGTGATTTTGATAAAATGAAACATTTATAGGCAGCTGTTAAGCCTTTAATTAGCGCATTAGTGTATTTGATTTTAATTGCCAAAACAGCTGATCGCTTGCATTGCTTGTGCTTGCCGAAATATAGGTCAAGGCACTTGACTTAAGAGAGTAAAAGTGAAGCTTTTACTCTTCTCTCTTTGCTTATTGCTCGCGATGTACAAGAGCGGCCGTCGCTCAACTCAGAATAGCACAGGCAAAAGAGGAAGCTTTTACTCGGCGTAGGCTTTGACTTACATGAGTGACAGAGACAGCTTGCATTATACTCCCACGCAGAAAGATCTTTCGTTGTGTTGGTGGCTGTGGCTGTGAGAAAAGAAAAAGATATACGACCCACGTGCAAAAGCTCTATGGGCTCATGGTCAAAGGCTCACGGCTATGGCACGCAAAAGCAAAACGCAAAAGAAAAAGCAGAAAAAGCAAAACAAACACAATGACAATCAAATGCACAATAAATAAATGTGAAATTATTTGATTCTTTCACAGGTCTTCATAGAATTTTCTTTTCTTTTAGCCAAAAGGGGAATTAATTTTCGCACTAATAATTTCTCATATCGCGGTTGGGCTATGTAATTTGATATTCTCTTTGTATGTTGCCACAACCTCTCGCGACTTCAATAATTACTTGTAACACTTAACATTAATATTAATTAACCAACGAGAGAAACAAAGATTCACTTAAACTAACAATATTAATAACTAAACAGCATATGACGAATATTTTTGACAGAGTCGGCCAAATAGAGATTTCTGTCCTCACTTTTGTTGTCTGGGCCAAAAGAAAAGGTTAGACGACGTTGATATGAGAAAAAAAAAACACAAACAGAGCACAGCGCACACTGATCGGAAAACGGTCCAGTTTTTCGTTTTCGGCTTCGAATTAGTTTTCCGTTCCGCACTGGGAAAGAAAAATCACCAATTTCACTTCCGACTCGCCGATTCGGTTTTCTTCCGTCCGTCCGTATTCTAAGCTCGACTTAGACTGACGAGCAGAGGCCTTCGCTGCATGAGTGTGTGTGTGTGCGCTTGGTAGCTTTATAGAGCTTTTTGTTGTTGGCCGTTTTATATGTGCCTTTTTGAGTAAATTAAATGCAAATTTAATTCTAACCACGCATATTTTCCGGCCCTTATTTAATTAAGGAAAATTAACTTAATTTATCACTAAGTGCCGATTCTGATGAGAGAAGAAAAAAAACAAAAGAAAATAAATTTTAAATAATTGTCTATTCATCAGAGATCGTCGATCAAAAAAAAAAAAAATTACAGATAAAAAAACTAGTAGATATAAGTACCTATATTTTAGAAACGGCACCATCTGAGGATTTTTTTCTTTCTCCGACTTGAAAAGGGCGTATCTACGTATCGGCTTCTAACCATAAAGAAAATTTTTAAATTATAGTTTCACTTAAAACGATATAGAAGTGGGTTGAAAACTCACCCTTCTTTCTCGTTGTCAAAAAAAAATAATTTTATTATAGTTTTCACTGCACTGAATTTACTATTTGCCAACTTGCAAAAAAGAAAATTTTCAGCGGCTAGAACGCGCACACAACTTGTTGCTTTGAGATTCAAGACGAGAAAGGAAGACTGTCTACCATCATTTTTGGGTTAGGGCCATAGCTTTGCGGAAATCTCTTTCCTCATATTCGCCCACTTCCAACGAATGTCCGCTTTGAGCCTAAGCAGCTGACTGCACCCTCGCCTTTGTTGCCAATTCAGCTAAGGATTTCTCACCAATAGGTGGCGCCATTTAAATTTTTCTACAAATTATGGTGAACAAGACGAAGCGAAAGAAATCATTTTAGAAGCTAATACCTATCTATAAAGCAAATATATATATTATTTTAAATGAATATTTGTTAGTTCTAATGGACGGAAAATTACAATATTAGAAAAATAACCACATTCGACTGCGCTTTATCCTTTTTGTTGCATACGTTAGGGGTCAGTTGATTTTCAAAATGGTGGTGCATAATTTCCGGCGGCTCCATTAAAAGCTACAAGCGGTCTGTTACAATATATGAACTCTAAGTACATATTAATTTGCGCTTGTAATATTGCAGGAATTTTAGTTTTTTATGATTTTAATTAAATTGCGAGCACATATAGTTTTAGATTCAAGTACTCGATACAGTGTAACTCAAAATTTATTTATGGGTTAGTAGGGGCCTTATATAAAAAGGTGTTTAGTCAAATGCGTTTAACTCTTAGATAGATAATACTTTAATATTTTAGGCTTATGAGCGGTATAGAACATTTTAATTATTTTTTTAAATATAACAAAAATAGTTTGATATTTATTTGAATATAACAAATTTGTAATATTTAATAAGACTAATGCAAATGAATCGCTTAGAAAAATATTTGTAGTTTTATTGATGTGTAATTTTCAAACTCCTTGAGCACTTTGCGATGAGATTGAAACGATTGATAGAGCTTATATTCCACTTTTTATTATTATAATGCTTTTTGCTTATTATTAAGTTATGCCCAGAGAGATATGTATAGAGAGAGAGAGAGAGAGAGAGAGCTGTCACTCAAAGCCTATGCATATTATTCTTATTTTGCCATTGTTTACAAACTTAATTTCATGCTTATTATTTTTGGAGTGTTTCCCCAGTCTCCCCAAGGCAACGCAACGCTGATAATGAAGTTGACTTTGATGATGATGATCATGATGTTGATTCATCATCATAATGATGATGAGTTATATGCTCAAAGCGAAATTAAGCAACTCAAAAGCATGACACATGCCCCCACAGAGACCCGCATTGTGACTTTGACTTTTTGCAACAGCGAACAGAAAGAGGGGAGAGTGGGGAGATAGAGGGATAGGGGGAAGGGGTATGGGGAACTGTGAGCCACGCCTTTGAGTCGGAATCTTTTGCCATGTTGGCGCTGTGCGTGCGGCAGCCATTAAATTAAATAATTTAATGCTCGGCGAGCGCTGAATAGTATGCTATGAATTGTGCTTGCTCCAACAGCTGGCCATGATGATGTCCTTGAACTTCTTTCGTAGCCGCCGTCGCCGAGTTGCATTTCAAATTGTGCAAATTATGTGGCATTGCAGGCCGTCAAAAAGTTTTGCCACCAGTCACTGTCTCCGCCCCTCCCCCTCCCCTCCTCCGTTCCCTTTCCGGCCCTGACTGTCATTACTCAAACGCAGGCCTAAACTTTTCTGAGCACCTTTTGCTTTGTGATAGGAAAGGGGGGGGGGGGGGGGGTAACTACCTAAAAAGTCAATGTCCTGTTGAGTGTCCTGGCGTGCATGTGCTCGAGCTGCGAGTTGTGAGTGTCGAGTGTCTAACTGTAGACTGCAAACTTGCCGTTCGTACTCGTATATAGTTTGTTTACACACTCATACACACACGACTTTCCCGTACGTTTTCCAGTTTTTCCTCACGTTTTTTTTTAATGGCGCACTTCAGCGCTTTTCGGTGGCTTCGCTTCGTCGTCCATTTTTGCTTTAAACGTTATTATAGCGACTTTTTATAGACATATAAATATCATCGTTAAGTTCGTCATAAAAAAAGAGGAAACCAACTAGCGCTACATGTGTTTGTGTATGGTTGTCTGCTCTAATGATCGTTCTGTCCAGATAGCGTTAGCCATGGCTCTCCACAAGGATTACTCGTACATACTTAGTGCAGCGCAAACAAATTACTGTTCATTAAACTCGAAATTGTTGTGCGCCGCACTTAAAAGCACTTTTGTGTTGGCCTGTGTGTTCGTGTGTTTGAGTGTGTGTGTGTGATTGTGTATATGTGATAACAGCGAATGGGACGAATAGCTGACGAGATTGTTTGGCAGAGAAGGGCAACCTCTTGTCCTACTAATTAGCTAGACATCACTTGCGGCTATCTCCCATCTTCCTCTAAGTATCTCTTTCTCTTCCTCTCTCCTTTTTAGCTCTATGTGCTCAAAGTCAGCGAAAATTAATAACTATATAATTAAAACAAAAGCATTTTCTGCATTTTGTCTTTATTAACTAACTGAAATTTCAGTAAAAATAATCAATATTTTAATTATCGAATATTTTTTAAATTGAATATTTATCTGAAAATTCCAAAATAGGTATACAATTTAATGAGGAACATGTGCAAAAACATAAATTACATTAAATTTAAATATGAATATTATAATTAAAATTATTTCTGCTCAAAGCATGAGTAAAATCTGTACATAAACCAATAAAAGGATTATAAATATGTTTATAGTTGAATTATTGTTAATTACCTAATTTTATTAAATATTAATGTTTGTATAATTAAATTTGCGAATTTGTTTAAAACTTTTTAAAAATGAAAGTTGATGGCTATTAATTTACTTGAATGAAATTAATATATAATTTTTAACAAGATTTATAGTGAAAACTCACACAATATGAGCGCAATTTAGCTAGTTAGTCTATAGTTAGAAAATTGCCCCATATCTAATACACAACATACTGTACAGTTGGCAAGTTCATATGAAATCGTAACTATCATATTTCTATGCCTATCACGCCTGAACATTCAACACAGCTGTGGAACAAGTCATGTGAATAGTTGCCTTTTGTTGCAGTAGTTACAAAAAGTGTACTGATAAAAAAACAACTCAAAATGCGCCTCAATAAATTTGCAGTCGTTTCTTTTTGTGCTTCTTTTTTTTCATGCAGCTTGCAGTTGTTACGTGCCTCATGTGAAAAGAGTTTTGTAAAGATCCGAGTTATGTAATCTACACAAGTCAATGAACTAGTTCGCTCTGTGAACCTTTTGAATTGGTAATTACGCTTTTAATATGGATTACAATGGGGTTAACTATTTGCACTGGCCTTGTGCCCCCAAGGCGACTTTTCAATTTTTACTCAACAACGTTCCAAAAAAGTATGCAAATGTCTGCATTAACACATTTCCTCATCTAACATGCCATTAGTCAAAGCCAACAACAACAACAACAACAACTAGAAGAGGGAGGAACCGTAAAAAAAAGGGAACAAGGAAATCAAATAGTTTACCTACCATTAATTACCGCCAGGGGGCAGTTTCCTCTCTGTGTTTGTGTGTGTTTGTGTGTCAGGCAGGACGATGACGAAACTTTGTAGCCCAAAAACTTTACCTGCCTTGACTCACACACAGGTGAGCTTGTTGGTGTTGTTGGATTTGGATGGGGCGCTTTATGCGTCAGCCGCAAAGTATGCAGCAAATATTTAGATATGCCTACGAGCCCCAAGAAAAGTTGTGAGAAGCACAGAGAGAGGTGGGACATAGTAGTCGCATTAGTTAAAAGCGTTTTGGGGGCCACTTTGGAACGCTTAATTAACACTTTATTAGCTTAGCTTCAACGAAAGGCTTAACCTGGCTTATACGACCAGCTGCAAGTAGAACTTGATATGCAGAGCAACAGAGAAAAACAGTTTAGAGTGTGGAGCAAAAAAGGTAAGAGAGTCTTGCGTGTGTGTGATTTTTGTGGTAAATATGCGAACGAACCACAAAAATCTGTAACAAAAATGCTTAAAGGCTGGAAAAACTATTTGGAAGGCGTGGATTGGGTTATTGCGGCTTTTTTGGTAACGTTATCGGGCGTATACGTAATTAGATCCTGGGACCGGAATTTGCATTTGACTTCAGGCTTGGGAGGGGCGTAATGTGAACTGAAGCGATCCAAATCATATAATCTAATTAGGCTAATTCAATTTGCAATGGCTCGTTGAGCGGGCCAAAGTTAACATTAAACTAAAAAGAAACTGTTATCGGGACATGGGCAAAAGGATATTTTCTAAATCAAAGCGAGTGAAATAATAGAAGGAAATTTAATAAAAAAAAAAAAAATACTTAAGGGTTTTACACATTAAAAATTATTTTAAAAATATATAATAATACATGCTGAAAGTTTAAGAGTCTTCATTTTAAAGATGTAAAAATCAATCTGAAAGAATAGCTACAAAATAATAAAATTAGCTGATAAAATATGATTTTTAATCATGTTTTTTAATTTCATATTTTAATACTTTAACATGTCAAAATTTAATTAAACTCCATATATTTAAAGTAAAATTAAATACAAGAGGAACAAAAGTGATTAAATTAAATTAAGAAAATAAATGGCTGAAAAATCTAAGAAAATTTGATGCCACTTAAAAGTGATTATTTAAAAAATGCGCTGTCCAATATGCAAAACAGGCAAATAAACATGAAATTTGATGTCTCAACTCGAATGTCAACTTTAAGATTCCCTGTGCCGCCCAGAAGTGGAATGTTTGCCAAATTGAATGAAATGCTCCCACAGAGGAGGTAGACAGGAAGTGGGGAGAAGAAGAGAAGGCATGTCCATAGAAACTTATCTTAATTGAATTATCAAAAATTATGCGGCACACTTAAGTCGATGAGTATAACAGAGCTTAGGGAGAAAAACTGTTGCTGTTGCTGTTGCTTTGGGGGAGGCAGCTTTCAAAAATGCCCACAACAAAGGCCACGCAATTCTGTTGCGAGGAGGGGGTGTGAGGGGTCGTTTCACCTGCCAACGACTGAGCCAAGAGGCAGCTACATTTTGTGGCATTTAACTTTTTAAATGACGGAGACGAAGACGAAGACGAACAGGTTCTATTGCCAGTCGCTTGAGGAACTAATGAAGACGCTTGTTGATAATTTATGGCCCTGCAGCACGCAACTTTGTGCGTCATGGGGCAACAAGCTGAAAGGCAAATTGGAGAGCGAGGGAGCAGCGCGTATTTTGAGCGATTAACAGCGAGTATAACATAATTAACATAGTCTCTACAGAGCTTTCTCTTTTTACTAAGCTCTTTTTTCTTTGTTGCAGCGCCGTCTAGCGTTGAGAATTGCACTTCACTTGGCGATACATTAATGAAAATAGCGTGTAAGTGGCATATTTAACTCGTTAATTGTTTCGCGTTATCGCAATCACCAGACAATAAATCATTTACCCAACATTTCAACTTGATTAATGACTATTCTCAGCCAAAAAAGTTTTGATGAATATATCCAAAAAGGATTAATGAATTGAGCTCTCTCACTATATCTTTATTAATTTTTGAAAATGAATGTGTAAATTAAAAAAGAATAAACTTAATAAGTTTAAAATGTTACATATTAAAGAATTGTGAATGAAATGGGACGTTTGTCTTGTACCAGCTTCTCAATAACGTAAATGTATTCGTTTTCTGAAATCCGTTTGCCGTATGACTTTATAGCCTGTAAAGCTTCTAGTTTTATTTGAGTACTTCGCGCTTTAATTTACCCAATTATATGATACTGTTTTTCCACTTAACTTTCAGTAATTTTATGAACATTTGATATGCGTTTGTTCCCCATTAACCTGTTAAGTTAATTATCTAAAGTGTCGGTAAGCCATACTAAATACCTTCGTAATTAATCTTCCTCCCCAGCCAAGAAGTGTCGGCACATAAACAGTTTTTGTGTTGTATTTTTTGTTCCATATTCCATTAACCTCAATATGTAATAGGACCCAATGCAAATCGTAATTAATATCAGCACCTCGGTACTCTGTCTCTTTTTTTTCTCTGTTTTTCACATTTATTTTTCCTTTATTTATAGCAACTCTGTCCCGATATGACAAAAAAAATTTGGACTGCATGGAAAAGGCAAACATTTTATTTTTATTCAAACTAAATAAATATGCAAAATAAAAAAAATGAAATAAAAATGCCCAGAGCTAAATTTATTTCAGGTCAAACACTTGAACTTTTTTTAGCTGTTGTTTTAAGAGCTATTTGTGGGCCTCAAACTGAGTTTTATAGATTAAAATTAGTTTGGGCTCCCCAAACAAAAAGCGTGGCATACTTTTTGGGGTCGACAGCGAAAGTTGTGCATAAATCAAATAAGGCGGAGGAGTGGTTACGCCCCCAGCAAATACTCCCCCACTCCCCACTCGAGTTATGAACGAAAATCAATATGAAATGCGCTGCAAGGTAGACTATGAAATGCTACTGCCTGTCTGCAGTACCTTAAAGTGGCCTGAAATAATGCTACTCGAATTGCACGTCGATAAGGCTAACGATTTGCCTATTTAAGTTTTCAATTTAAGCTGCGTCGTTTAGCGGGTTTGCTCTCTAAACTTTGGCAATAAAAACTGTGGAATTTCAAAGAAAAAAGAATAAGATTAAATAAATGAATATGAAAGTAAAGTTTAGTCGCAGATTGTATACACTTTTTATTGTAATATTGTTTTGTTTTGTATGGAATAACGTTAATAAAGCTAAATTATTTATTTTTAAAAACCGTTGAACATGTTATTAATACATATTGTTTTTTAAAGTTTTTTTTTCTGAAATCGATATTTATCTAAATTAAACATATTTTCTTCAATGATGTTTACTGTAAAAAAATATATTAAAATTTTTGTAGTGTCACATATTTCTCTTAGAAATCATAATATCCTCGTTCAGGGTATACAATAAAAATACTCGCGCTACTTGAAAGCATCATCAAAAATTTTTGCATGTCTAGACTGCAAAATTTGTTTGCTGTTCCCTGTTTTGGTTTATTACAAAAATTGTTTGCCTAAAGTTTGACTTGATGCCTTCATCATACACCAATACATTCACACACACATATGTATATATAAAGAATTTCAAGGGGGAAATGTATTTTTAAACACTTTTCGCATGCATTTTTGTCTATAATTCCTTGTTTTTCTTTTTGCTTAGGCAGCGAGAGCAAAACAAAATCAGTTAAAAATTTGATATGTAGTTGAAAATGCGATTAATTTTTTTTTCTGGGGAAATCTTAATCCTTGTATTCTTCGTGCTGGCACGTAGTTAACCAGGCCCAAAATGTGAGCTTTGGACAAGCGTTTTAAAAAAGAAAGTTGAGTGTGCTTAAGGGGTTAAAAAGGTTTATCAATTCGTGTTTGAGATAAGGGTGATCTAATTGAATTTGGACAAAGGCAGTTACGATTAAAAAGTTGAGAGTGAACCCCTGTATATTTTTACCCTTGTAGAGAATATTTTAATTGTTAATTTATTTCTATTAATATCTGTTTATTTTAAATTGGTTTATTATAAGCTGTTAAGTATAAAAATTATTAATTAATTGTAACTAAACTAGTTTTTATCTGGGATATTTTAACTAAAAATCATGATAATGCGAAACTCTTGAGCTGCACTCACTTAATATTTGCCACTTGAGTGACCTGCAGATTTGGCCTCAAATTAAGTTTTCTCGGCTCAAATCCATTAGCAAAACCGTAAGAAGAGAAAGAACCACGAAATAGGAAACTTAAAAGGGCACCAATTTTCATCCATCTCCAGCGATTTTCCTCATTTTTTTTATGCCTGGTCACTACTCTGACAGCTAACGACACCGAGCATCGAAATTCAGCGCTGTTGCCTTCAACTTCTTTCACTTTTTTTTTGGGTACAAAAATAATCACCTCGGTAAAAGCAATGACCTGACCCCGCCTCCTATCCCTCCTCCCATTCTCCGCTTCTCGCAGCCCCTCGTCAATGCTTTGCTTTTCGTTAAGTGCAGTCCGTGCGATTTTGCTAGTTTCTACGAAAAATCTTTACTCATTGCGAGTTGTGTCTTGGAAGTTTGTTACTGCCTCTTCTTCTTGCCCCCTCGCAGTCTTGCGGCGCTTTGCGGTATTTCGTGTACGTGCTTTTCATACCAAAAAAAAATTGCAAGATTCGTGCAAAATTTACCTCAAACGCGGCTCTCTATTTAGAAAGGAGGAAGGACGAGGCAATGCGGACTGCACGCACTTCATGGCGCTTGGTTTTTAGTTTAACATCATTAAGTATTTCTAAATGAGCGCCGCTTTGAAATTAAAATTAGATTTTTTGCTCTTGAATTTAATTTGAAATTCAGCTGCGGCACAGAGAGAGGCAGTGGTAGGAGTTGTGTGGTAGTTGAGGGCGTGGCTGTAGAAGAGAAAGCGACATGACTGCCAAACCGCAGCATTTAAAATCGTTAACGGCCCGCAGGCTTTACCTTATGTGTGTGTGTGTGTGCGTGTGTGTTTGTGTGTGTGCACACACATAATTAAGTGAATTATGCATGTGCATATGTGCTGGAGGGGAACGGTATACGAGGGGGCAGACGAACGCACTGTGATGTTTGGCCTAGTCCCGTAGACTTGGCTTTTGAAGCGTCGCATCAGCAGCAAACGGCAGAAACTCGGCTAAAAAAAATGTAACGTAATTTATTTCAAGTGACTGCACACACAAAAACTGTGTATGTGTGTGTGTGTGTGTGACTCTTGACCAGCATTTCATGTTGTGGCATTTTAATTTCATGGCATACTTTTTGGCATCAACATAATTTCGTATGCAGCTCATGAATTTTGTTACGAGTGAGCGAGACAGTAAGAGAGCGCACTCTTAGTGTATCTCTATCTATCTCACTCTCTCTCTATTTTGGTATCTATGAAAACAGTGTGTCTGACATTTCTTTGATTTGTGTTGCCTACTTTTCGGCTTGCTACGTGATGAAACACGCGCCCAAGCGAAAGAGATTTTGCGGCAGGAATTGTTTTCCAACGCTACTTCATTTAAAAAATAAGCGAATCACAAAAAAATGTGGCAGGAGCAAATATAGGCAAAGTATTTTAGTGAAATGTAATTATTTATGTAAAGATGAATAATCAATATGCATTATACAAGTTGCTAATTGAAAATCACGAAAATAAGTGATGTCAAATTATTTAAATTGAATTTATAGTAAATAAATTTACAAATTAAAAACTTTTTTTAAAAAATCATTGAAATATTTGTTATTTCTATTATATTTTATTGTGTATTTAAATTATGCACTTTCAACAATATTGCAAGCCACAATTTTATAAGACATCTAAATAAATACAAAACTGTTTTCCCAAATTTAAAGAATTTAATGTTAGAACATATATTTAATCTTAGATTATTTTAATTAACTTTTCCTATATATGAAAAGTACTTTCCAAACTTTGATCTCAATATATTGTATGTACATACATATGTTCAGAATATAGAAAGTATTGTAAATCAAAACAATTCTAATCATTAATATATATAAATATTTAATATATGGTATACTTTAAGGCACAGGCACCTTATGATATTGCAATAATAAATTTTTAATTAAAATTGCAATTGGCGTTGTCGTTTTTATTTACAGATGCGCAATTAATTTCAGTGCGTATACTTCAGTGCACATCAATAGACAGAGAGGTGGAGAGCGAGAGACAGAGATAACAGCTGAGAGAAAGGGAGTGAAAGAGGCACCATTTTGACTGTAAATGAAATTGATTAAAAATCTAACCTAGTTGAATTGAAATTATAAAAGGCCATAAGGCAAATTCTACTAAAGTCGCGTTCAGCTGGAAAATTTGTAATTAATGAATTACAAAAGCGGAAATTGATAATATTTTATGAGCAAATCAAAGAGTGAGCTGTTGTAAAGTTGAAAGCTGTCAAAGTAAAAACAGCAACTAAATAAAATTCATTTCAATTATTTAAAATATAATTAATGTATTTAAAAGAGTATTTTATAATATCTTATTTAACTTTTGTTCTTTTTGCCCTGTGAATAACTTTATTAAGTAATACACTTGCTGTTACCTTTGACACAAATTTATAGCTTGGATTCCTCTGACCCCATCAATAAATAATAATTGAAGGCACCGCTTGCTCTTGGGGGCGTGTAGGTAACGCCCCCTCAGGAATTTGGAACTGCCTTGCCGGCTGACGCCTAAAAGTATACTCCTAGTTCTTCTGTCCTATTCTTAATTTCCACGTGAAACGTCATGAATTACGTCGTTTAGCTTTGACCTTTGACGGGTCTGTTACATATTTTTACCCTTGTAATTTTTTCCCATTTCGACTGTTTTTTGTTCTCCTTTTCAGGTTTGTCGTTTGCGTGTGTGCGTGATGTGTTTATTAATTTTTCCACTCTTGCTGTCCATTGTCGTTGTTGTTCGCAACGGTCAACATTCAATTACGTTTTTAGTCCAAAGCATTTATGAAAATTAAAAAAATGCCGCCATACCAAATGACTTAAAATAAACAGGCAGAGAAAGACCATCAAAATGAGTGACAATTTGTATAATTAGTCTACGGCAAACGAGGAGAGGGCAATCAAGGCCTAAAAACAACTACGGGGCGTATGCGTTATGCCGAAAATTGAGGACAGTTTTTAACGTGGCGTCCCCAAACATTTGCCCTATAATTAGGCCCAACAAATTTCTTTTTAACATTTGATAATTTGAGAATAAAAATTTGAATTTAATTTGAGGCTAACACAACAAAAGGTGAGTCTACTTTTGGGCTTTCGGTGAATAAATTCGGCGCAATTCGGTGAATAAATTTAGTTATTTTGATATATCGGAATTTTCAAAATATTTCTAACAACATATTCTGTTTTTTTTTTGTCGAATTGAAAATAAGATTAAGTTGCCCCAAAAGGTAACAGAAAGCTTGTTAAACAAAATTACAAATTTATTTAAATTACCAAATTACCAAATTACCAAATTAAAAAAAAAAAAAAACTACCCAGAAGCGAAGTGAAAGCAACTGTGTTTTATTTGACAGACAAGCAATCTATGATTTAAAATGTCGTAATTTTTAAATAATAAATTTTTTCAATAATTTTTCATTTTTTGAAATATTATATAAAAAAAAACGATGGTTAAAAATGATATTGAAATTTGAAGCTTTGTCAATTTACAGAAAAAATTGGAAAAGTCTTTGACATTTGAGCAATTGTTTTTGAATTCTCTAGACACGTTTGGAAAAATTTCTATTTTGTTTCTCATAAATTAATTATGGTAAATTTCATTTTATTTTCGGGCAAAACTCTTCAAGCTTTCGTTTTTAAGGATTAAATGGCAGCAGAAGCTGCGGCTGGTTTTACAAAATTTACTACAGCCATTGCACTTTAAGCACTGCAAGCGCCCCGTTTAGTGGCTGCCACACGCCAAAAGGTATGCAGCATTTGTTGTTCCTCGACGTTGTAGCTCACCCTCTCTCGCTCTCTTTCTCTCTTTTCCCTCTTTCTGTCTGCGTGCGCTGCATAGTTTTAGGCTGTTGCACTTTGTCCATCTGATAAGGTGCCGGCCTAATGGTCTTTGGTGTTTTGTGTGTGTGTTTTGTATTAACTATGCAACAACCCCCCCCCCCCCCCCTTGCTACCCCATCCCCCCTACTTCTCCACCTTTTTGATGCCACTTTAGTGTGTGTGCGTGCCAGGGCAACGGAAGTTATTTCAGACGTTTTTATGCCTTTTGTTTCGGGCTTTGGCTTTTGTTTTGTAACCCTTTTTGGTCACTTTTTTGTTGTTTTTGTTTTTGTTATTGGTTGTTCGTTGTTGTTGTAGCTGTGCGTGAGGGGCAGCACCAGGACTACCAACTAACTAACTAACTAACGGGATTTTATGTGCCGTTCATTTTATTCAGCTGATAATCGTTTAGACCATTGCCAGACACATTCACTAGGCAAACCCAAAGCCAAGTTAACGAACGCTTCGTTCGATGAAGTTCAGCGCTCGCCAAAGTGTGGCTAAACACCGGAAACGGAAGTGAAAGCGCAGTTTTTGTGTGTTGTTACATTGAAGTAACGATCCGAACGACGACAACGACAACGACAACGACGAAATTATATTTATGTACCACCTCTTCTTTCTCCAGTTTAACTATTGATTTTGATCTGCATTGGGTGGTTGAATTCATGAAATGCCAAAAATAAACTTTAAGTTGCAGCTGAAGGTAGGAAACTATAGCAAATTGGATATGGTGACTTGAAACATGTTGGATAATACATTTCTTTACCTGACTAAGTATAATTTATTTATATTTTAAATCTACCTAAGAAATCTATTAGTTAATTGATTACTTGACTTATTTCAAGGTCGAAGCTTTCTTCTAAAATCCTTTGAAGCAAAGATGCTTTACATCCTCCCATTTCTTTAAAACTCTTCAGAGCAAGAAGTTCAATTGAATGCCGAAAATCCTTTGCCTAAACTCTGGTTAACTCTGATTCATAGACATTTCATGAAAATATGTAAACAACTTTTTTGATTTGGGCCACATACTTTGAACAAAAAAAAAATGTAATGAATTTGATTTTATTGTTCCGTTATTAACTTTACTCACTCCATTTTAGATGCTGTTATCGATATTGAAATTCTTGTTAAAGTTCAAAAGTAAAACTTTGCTTTATTAAATTTGCCAAGTGTCTGGTGAACTTGTAAGCAAATTGTGACTGAGCTCTGAACCCAAAATCAAGAACCTTGAACCCAAATTCAAAATGAATCAAATGTTTATGAATCGCCTGTGACAGCTGCTGTAAAATAAGAAAAATCTGAACCAATCACCCAGGACATCTTCATCTTATTGCTGCTTTTGTTTGATTAGATAAGTATTTGTAAACTAATTTAATTGTTAAAGAGGGCAAACGGCAATTGGAATTGCATTTCTGGCTGACATTTAATGAGCACTTTGTGCAAATTAAACACTGAAAAAAAGGAGCATATCCCGGACAGATTCACACGCCGTCAAAGGCTCAACTAGTTGGAGTAACAACAACCATAACACAAGTGTCAAGCTGCAAAAAGGGACAACGCAACAAACACATAACAAAACAAAAAAAATAAGGAACAAAAGTTTTCGGCTCCTTTTTGCCGCTTGTCAATGAAAAGCTGTGCGGAATGGCAAGAAAATGTAATAAAAATTTGTAACGCCATCAACATTTTGCTCTCTTTCTGTCTCTCTTTTACTGCTGTTTGCTAACTCTCCCTTTCTCTGTGTGTGTCTTTCTCATTGAGGAAGCAATAAAAATGTCGCTTAATTGCAAAAAGTTTTGCTTAGATTTTCATTATTTTATTCCATACTTTTTTCGTCCTCCTCTCTTCTCTTCACTCCTTTCTTCTCTCTTCTCTTCTCTCTGGTCTGTGGGTCAGTCGGTGCGTGTTGTGTTTTGGGTTCATTTTCCCATACGACGCGTGTTTTTTTTTTTTTTTTTTTGAGTTCTACGTTTCGGTTGCCGGAAGCGCAGGAACAGGAAACTTCTCATATTTTATTAACCGTCGACCCGCCCGGAGAATGTGAACTGTGGAATGTCCAATGCAGCTGGCAATTGTTGTACCAACTCTAAAGTTAAACAACTAAGCATTTTTTGGGCACTTTAAAGTGTGTCAATGACAATTTAACAGCCAATTGGGCTAATATTTCTATTTTGTTTAATAGGATGAATAGTAAAATATAAAGAAAGTTTTATAAATTTATGGTAAAGATAATAAGTTGAAGAACTTACTAACATCTTAAGATATTTTCTATCATAATTTAATAACTTTTTTATCCAAGCGCAACAAGTAAATGCATAGTTATTAATTACCTAAACTTATTATTTAAGTTTAGAATAAGTTAACTAATAATATTCAAACGACAATAAAATGATTAAACAAAAACTTCATCAACTTGATCGATATCACAATCGCTAGTATTTATAGGGTATCTATCATCCTCGCCTCAATATCATTCTGCACTATTTTATTTACTCATCTCGTTCGCGATGCCGGTATTTTTCCGAGACATACATACACACACACACACAGATTTCTAGTTTTTCCACAAGTGTTGCATAATATTTTCCATAAAAATATCAACAATTTTGCCGTCTGTTGACTTTAGTCGAACGCTTTTTCACTTTAAATAACTGCACGCCTATTAAATGCATGCCTGGCCATTTAAGTGCATACAAATGTATGTATATTGTTTGGTCTCCTGGCCACGTTGCCAGCGAGTAAACGGATTCATGCAAATGGCCCAGACTGGGTTCGAGTCACGCCGTCAATGTGTTGATATTATGTGCATTTTTAAATGATTCCCGGTTGATCCCCAATGAATGAAAAAGAAACCTTCTATTGAATTGTTATTATTGGGCGTGTTTCGAAACAATATCAGGGAAACAAGATGAGAAAAATAAAAAAATTAAAAGATTCAGAATAACTTCTCTTTTAAATAGTTACATTCAATTAACTTCAGCTCAGCATTAACTTTTATTATTAATTAAATTAAAAGTTCTGGCACAAAAAATTCACTTGTAAATAAATGTTAAAAAACTCACAGTTTGCTTCTGGTTTATGTGAGCTGCCCTTAAACAAACACAGACACACATACATACACACAGAATTCACTCGCAAGCACACACACACTTACACACACTTTCATGGCTTACGTGTGTGCAGTTATTTTCATTTACTTCCATGTTTTTTTACTCTCAGTTCCAACGAAATTTAATTAAAATCACATTTTAAGCATTAAAATAAAAATTAAAAGTTAAAAAATTGTTTGCGAAGTCCATGAATATGTTGGCTAAATTACAAAATGAGTTTAAGGCAAACAGTTGCCTTTTTCTACATCTTTCTCCATTTTTCTCTCTAATAATAGGTTAATAAATTAAGTTTTAGAAAAGACAACTAGTTGTGAAAGTTAAAAAACCGTCAGATTCTGAAATTCAAAGAGTTGAATATGCTAGAATAAAAGAGAAATAAATGGAGAGTAATGAAAGCATCCACGGATATGAGAAAGAAAAACACAGACAGAGAATATAATAATGACATACAAAAATGGGTAAGGGTGATAAAGCGACACTTAAAGATTGAATATATACAGAGAGAAACGATTTCTCATGTCTCGTTACTGTTGTCATAATTCTCTTTAAGCTCCAATTGGCTTCTCATTTAATTTTTCGATTCATTTGTTCGAGTTCTCATCTTATCTTCTCCTCTTCTTTGCTTATATCTATATTGTCACATAACTTTCGCTCCGACAACACATTCCAGTGATTGATTTCGGCTTCTCTTATCGCTCATGGCTTATCTCACTTGTTGCAGACACCTTTGACACCAATCGAAAACTATTTTCCATGCGAAAATCTTCAGGTTGCAGAGTACATGCAAAATTAAGAGCTTTATGCGAGTATTTTACCCCCATAATATTTTCTGCAGACATGTTCATTCTCATTTACTTGTTCTTTTTATTTATTTCTTGCGCTCATTATTCATGCAAAAGTTGGCAAGAAATGACATGAACACTCGCTGCAACTTGCCACTTGCCACTTGCCTCGGTTCTTGCCACAATGGAGCCGATTTAATGGTGCATTTATTGCCAATCTATTTGCCGACTTTCAAGCCGTTTGTGTTTCCAGCATGACGTTGATACATTTGCCAACGTGGCAAACCGTGTGGCGCCACGTGTTGAGTGCCATTGAAACTAATTGAAAATGCGTCACACACACACAGAGACATATACACATACACACACACATGCACATATACTTATGTATACGGAGACAGCTAGGAAAAACTCGGAGAAAATCTTTGTAGACAAAGTTTTGCTGCTTTTAAAATGGAAATGGTTCACACACACACACATCTACACATAGGACGCATTATTATTAATAATATATAATGCAGCAGCTGCTTCTGATATGTATGTATGTATATGTATGTGCGCGTGTGCATGTGTGTATGTGCGTATGTGTGTATGTGTGTGTATATGAATTGCTAACAAAACTTTCTGTACCTTTATTTATGTGCATGATTTATAGGGAAATGACATTGATTGATTTGGAATTGATGGTGTGGAAAACTGCAGCAACAACAGTAACAACAGCAACTATATAAACAACAACAACAACAACAACAAAGTTAGCACAAGCAGCTCATCCAATTGGAAATATTTTCAAGTAGAAAGTGTGCTACACTATTTGGGGCACAACCAATTTGAGTTGCGTGTGTAATACAGGTGAAATTATGAAGAATTTACGTGTTTGTATACAAAATTTGCACTTTTCATAATTATACATATGTACACAAAATGATTGAATTGGCGAGTGAAAGCGCGTCAGCTAAAATAAGATGACTGGAAGATACCCTGTAGACAGCTGTAACCGCATATTTTGCTATATAAATCTCTGAGATCAAACTGCTTTTATTGTCGAAAATTACAGATTAAATATAATTCTTGTTGTGCAATAAAAAAAAGCCAAGAGTATAATTAAAAATTCAATAATATTAAAAATCAAATGTATATACTTTTAAAAAATGTATACCACGTCCACTACAGTTCTCTGTATATATTATATGTTACATATGACTGATTTTCAAATATACACTGAATATAACTATTCAACACTTTTTCATATTGTGCAGGGTATTATTATTATTATTATTATTTGCCTAGTACATATATCATTAACGCTAATATCTTTTCCTAACATCTGCATTAATTTTCGTCTATTATTTGCTTTGCATTTTAAAGCTAATTACATTTAAATTTGCTTTTTTATGTTGTATGTGCAATTTCCTATTGCAATTTGCCAAATTGAGAGTAAATATCTATTTAAACAGTTTAATAACAATCAATATTAGCATTTAATAAAATTTAATCCAGTTATGTTGTTGTATTGAGACTCGAAAAATTAGCAAATCTAATAGGAATCGAGTTACTTTCATTAATAATGAGATTTTAGTCGATTTTCTTTAAAGGTTATCTTAATGTGACAATGAAATAATAGAATGTAGTATATTTAGCCATGTTTATTCGCTCTGATAAACATTTATTTAAATCAAATGCTGTTTTAAATGATGATAAGATTTATTAAAATTTATCTGCATATGCCTTAATTAAATGTTCGTTGCTTAAAGTTTTTAAATCCGTTTTTTTAAGAACTGTTGACATGAACAACGTACGGAGCTTGACATCATCTGTCACAGTTACAGCTGCAGTAACAGTTACAGGAACGGAAAGAGCAACACGTGACAGGCAGTCGCAATTTGGGCCAAAATAATTTATTTATGCAAAAAGCCAATTGTTTTTTATGCACAAACACATACATATATACAGAAAACACACGCTGGAGGAGAACGCTGAATAAACTTGGCAATCGAATGCATTTTTTTGCTATTAAGAGCTGTGCAAATAAAATAAAAGTTAACGGACTGTTATTTTATTTGTATTATAAAGCGTTGTATATTTAATTGTGTTTATTTATTTGTTAAATAAAACCAATGAAATTGGTGGGAAATTGAGGGAAGGGAGCAATTGACATTTGTAGGTCAATTTTGCAAGTAATTAAACAGCGGCGAACGCTTTAAATTCCCTTGAAATGAAGTGAGCAGGCAGCTCGAATACCTCCAAGCTGCCATGATGGGGCATGCCGCTTCCTCGAGTGTGGCAGACACGTGCCAGGGCTTCGGCAACTCAAACTTGATCCTCTGTCGGCAAACAGTCGCCGCTTGCATGGGTTAAACAAACTTGAAAGCTGGAAGACAGGCGTTAAAGCACGTCCCGGCCAACGGTTCATTCACTCTACATTCCCCTCTCTCTTTCGCACTAGCTCTCTCTCAGTTTTATGTCAAAAATTGCAAAATGACGTTGATATTATTTGGCGTGTGCCGCAGTTGCGTTGCAGCTTCAACTTCAACTTTAACTCTGAGTCCCCTTTTTAAGCCCCTCGCAATTGGCGCTTCTTCTTTTTCCTCTTCCTTGTTCTACTTCATCTCTAATATCCCCTATATGAACGTAGAGAACACCAGCTGCCTGATGCTCGGCTTCCGGGCTCAGTGGCGCATTTCATGTGCTAATTAGAAATACGTGATAAAAATGTGCAGCACAAAGTCGCCGGCGTTGAGCATCATCGTCCTAGTCAACGGTTGTTGTCCTTGTTCTGTTCTGTTCTATTCTGTT
>JBAMBL010001645.1:0-41649 GCA_037043405.1 Drosophila subquinaria
TATTCTACTAATAATACAATAATAATGCTAATAAGTAAAATTTGATTCAACGCACTTCGTTATTTGCATTTATTATAGATTGCACCGCAAGTCGAATCAATTTGTTAGTTATGCTTTTTTTATAATAATAATTTAAAAAAATGGGCTTATATAAGATGATATACCTTTTTTAAAAAAAAAAAAAGTGAAAAGAAAACGCCTAAAGATTTTTTAAAACAGGTAGGGCCATTATTTTAAATTTAAAAAAATGAATTAATGATGCGGTTGAGAAGTTTTCGTCCTCCAAAGAAGGGTCTCCAAAATAAAAATGTATGTCCAATGCTTTCACGTTTGCCTTTATCATGCGTCCTCCAGAAAAAAATTTCTTTTGTAGAGTAGCAGACATTTGAAAATGAAATATTCGATTTTTCTTTTTTTTATTGAAGTCCAGTGTACAAAAAAGATAGTAAACATTTTTTTCGGCAACAAACAAGGTACACTCGATATAGCCGTTAATTCTGCGTCGTGAGATGCTTGATTCATCAAAATCGGTCCAGAATAACTTGAAGTATCGTGTGAGCATATTTGAAAAACATGGTTTAAAGAAAAACGAGCTTAAATTCTTGACTTCAATTTTCAAACCCAAAATAAATGTGTCATTAAGACAAAAACATTGCCTCTCCAAAATAGTTGTATTTCCTAAACTATTACGAATTTGAAAAAAAAAATGGTTTTGGGAAAATATTTGTGAACAATACAAAATTTCTAAACTAGAAGACCTTTATAAGTTTGTATAATTTGCAACTATTATTTGTATCGTTAAATATTGTAACTTAAATAATTTAAGTTCAGTTTATAATAAAAAATTATTATTGTAAAATTGTATTACCGCATGTCAAATAATTTTAATTTTAGCTTTATGGCCTTTGGCGTGCTGTCATTAAGCCCGTGACTTATTTGGTTGATTTAAGTTGCTTTTTTGAGAATTGCTTTTTAGGGAGGCTGTTCCCTTGCTTGCTCGCATAATTCTTACTTCAAATGGGGGTAGCTTGCTAACTGGTACATAACTGGCAACTGGCAGCTGGCAGTTTCTCAATGTTACACTCATTCACGCCCAAAAGCTGGCAATAAAATGCCAGAGCCAAAGAGTCATGCGGGCCACGCCCACACGAGGCTGCCTTTCAATTTCAGTTGGTACACATTTTTGCATTGCAAGAAGATGGCAATAAGAATTGAAATGCAAGGAGATTGAGATTGCGAGGGAGGGGAAGAAACAAAAAGGGAACTGCAACGACGACAGCCTGCAATTGTTTGCACTTGCTCTATATTTTCATTCTTTTTTCGCCTTCTCTGTTTTTTATTTGGTTGCTTTGCACTTTTGTGCCTTTGGGAGGCAACTGCTGCAATTTGCGCGCCCGGCCTTTGTCCAAAAACTGCAAATTAAAAAAACTTGGAGAACAGAAAAAGCAAAGCAAGAAAATTGCAGAAAACTCACCTATGGTTAAGGTGGGCGTGGACTTTGCTTTGTAGCGCGTTTAGCGCAAATTTTCACTCTTCTTTTAGTCCGTGGAAATATATTACTATTTTCTCGCTTGGCCTTTAAACAAATTGCATAAACATTTGTTACCTGACTAAAGCAGCTTTTATGCTGTTGTACATATATTTATTTGATACACAAACACACACACATACTTTTGTTGTGTTTATTTGGCTCTTCTGATACCTTTGGCAAGTTGGAAAGGGAAAGCAGGGAAATTGCATTTTTATAGCCGCGCGTTGCTTTTACGTTCTTAAGTCCGTTTTATACCTGTTGTTTATTTATGGCCTTCTCTGTGCGCGCCTTTTTCCAACTCTCCTTGTACTCTCTGCCCTTTCCCCTTGTCCATTGACTTTGCCATCTTTGTTTTTCTGGCAGCTGTGTCGTTTCTCTTTTAAACTTTTGTTTTTCTTTCATTTTTTCTGTGCCGCTTTTTCCTTTACGTTTTTCGTTTTTGCGCAACAAATGAATATTTGAAAATGAATGATATGCTCTAAGGTTATGTGGAACGACATTACATATGAGACTGTAAGTGGGAGTGTCTTTTAAAGTGTGTGTGTGTCTGTTGCGGTATTGTTTTGATACTTTTGGTGTTTATAAACAATTTGCATGATTCTGGAGATTCAAAAATAAAGAAATTATATATTAACACATTTGCAAATTACTGTATATATCGGATAGGGACTAACATACCATGCTTTTATTCTGTTTATTAATACATTTCTAATTTTCCTTTGATAAGTTATGTACAAAAAAGTATTAATTTTTATATTTCTATTCTTTCATTTTAGGTAAGCTTTCTGATGAATTCTGGTAAAAAGTAGGCTGACAGCTTTACAAACAATCTCTTGGAGGATATGAATTAAAATTGTTCAAAAGAAAAACAATAACTTAAAATAAAAACAATAATTTAATTTAAAGTAAAATAGGGTAGTCATAAACTTATCAAAAAAAACAAGCTTTGAAAGTACGAACAAGCTCCAGTTTTAATTCAAATAAACCGATTAAATAGTTAAACGATCTTAATTTTTTTTTTAAATATTGAAAAGTTACTGAGTGTCGATTAAATTAACGATTATACATAAATTAAGCTATCAAAACTGACCAATTACCAAACGAAAAACGTTTTAAAGTAACGCAAACTAAACAAACAGAACCCACACAATATTTTAAGATTCCCTTGGGGCCAAAAGTAGGCAAACAAAGTTGGGAATATAAAGGAGTGTCGGCCGACGAGGGTCTGATCGATGGCCAAAAGCCATCCATTTAAAGGACATCATAATCAAATCCCAAAAGACAAACGGGTGGGCAAACAGCAATCTATCAGGGAATACATGCAAGTAAAAATTATTTATTAATTACTCACACCCAGCACAATATTCAGATGCTGTGGCAATTAAATCAATATAAAGAGCTACAAAATGAATGCATAAATAATTGATTTAATTTCCATGTTTGCTACAAAACGAAAGAGAGAGTGCGTGTGCGAAAGAGAGACCAAATGAGTCTGGTTCGTGCTCGAGTTCAATAGTAGGTTATTTATTTATATGTTATATATGCAAGAAATGTGTTTAATTTTCAACATGTACAGAGCACTCTAAAATGCATGTTTTGCCTGCCATAAAAATTCTCCAAGCGTCTGTTGCAAAATGTATTTAAAGTGTCCACAATTGACACACAGCAAGGCTGGGACGCCAGCATCATGTATTATAATAATCAAAAATATGAAAGAAGGGACGAATTTAATATGGTAGGTTTTTTGGGGCTAGGCTGTAATTTTTGTAACTTATAATAATTTAATTTATCTAGGTTTATTAGTAATATTAGTATTTGCGAAATAATGTCACTTAAATATCCCAAAAGCATATAGCATTTGATTTATTTGTATAATAGGTACAACATTATTTTCATATATTTATCAATGTTTTGTGAACTGAATTTTAGTATATTTGTTTTTGTATTTTATTTCAAAAGTTAAATATTTTGTTTATAATTTAATTGCCAATAGTTTTAGGCTTATTTTAATTTAATTTTTTTTTATAACCACTAAGAATATTTCAAAAATCTTCATTAATTGACACATATTTTTTCGTGAAAAGAGTATAAACGACATTGTGATTTCAACCCACCATATTCAGTACAAAATTGCGAATATAAATTATAAATTTATGTGTTAAATTTCGACACGCCTTTGTCGCTGCCAGTGGCATCCATTTTGACATTATGAATTTATGCGCAGTCTAAAAAAAAAATACAATAAAAACATGGTGTTCTTGTTTGCAAAGTACACAAATATATGTGTATTGGTGCAAATATGAATGTACATATGTATATGTCTGTATATACTTGTATATGTTTGCATGACATAATTTCAGATATGCCCTCAAAACAGCAAACTAACAAACCAACAACACAGGCAGGGTGTGTTGCATGTATCGAAAATGCGAGCATGAAACTCCATTTGATCCAATATGAAATATACTATCGTACGTTATACACTGTACAGCCTGACAGTTGTTCGGTCTGTCGCTGGTTCCTACTATCTGACAGTGCGTCATTCCAGCGTCGGCTTCGCAAGTGTCTCTCTCTGTCTGGCTGTCTGTCAGACGTCTCCTTCTCTTCATTTAGCAGTTGTGGTGGAGAAAGGGGACTCCCCGCAAATGTATGTTTGACTGCCGCACAGCTTGACACTTAAGCCAGTATGCAACTAAGTACAGTGGTTTTTCTTGATAATACATAAATGCTTAACTAGATTTTAAGCTTATTTATTTATATATTTAGGATGTGTGTAACTGCTTCACTAATTTTTTAACTGAATTATTTACATACATATGTGTTATTTTAGTTACATTTTTGTTTTTATTTAATTCGGTCGAATCATCATTTGAACAAATTTAAGTGACTTATGATGCCAGCTGTTCCACTTAATGCCAGGATGGTTGAGCTCAGTTCCATTTTGATCATATATGCCATTTAGATTACTATAAATTAAATAAATTTAATAAATATTTATTTGTGAACTTTACCTGACATTTAAAACATTTACCTCATATAACACTTATAAAACCACCAGCCGGATTTGTAATGTTGGGCGCAATTGTTATGATCCCGGTCTGGAGTCGCGAATTTCATATTCTTATGAGGGTCCATTGAATCTGCAGCGTTTCCAGAATAAGTACCAAGTGCTTTTATCTTATACAACTCAACATCATCGGCAATAAGAAATTTAGTATATCGGGCATATCGCTCTTGGTTTTCAAAGTCCTGCAGATAAATGTACAATTCGTAGTTTTGAGATTTAGTCATTAGATGCAGCTTTTCGAGTCCAATGAAAAACTCTCCACGCAGATCACCAAATCCCTCACGATAATCTGTCCAGTTGCGATTGAAGTTCACAGATCCATCCTTACGTCGCTGAATGACGGTCCATCCAGATCCAGCTAAACTCGAATCACAGGGCACAGAAAAAACCTCCATGCCAGGAACTTTTATCTCATAAACATCAGATAATTTACCGATGCAGCTAGAAGCTAAAGAGCTCTCCATTTTTACTTTATATTCTATAATTTGTTCATCCCTTGACGCTATTATGTTGTTTTTCTCTATTGTTTCATTTTGACACTTTTCAGAAGTTTGAATTTGTTGTGACAATTGTAAATCCTTATTCTTGATGGTCTCTTCATGTATTCCAACTTTTCCTTGCAAATCTGCTAACTGTTTCTCTAAGTTCCTTATAAAGTGGTTTTGTTCTTGGATCTGTTTGTCTTTCTCCTGTATACTGACTGTATGCTCTAGTACAGGTTGTATTATATTAAAACAGTATGCATAGCATTGTCCTTCCATCTGTTTAAAAGGTGCGAGATTCTGGAAAAAATTTCATTATTATTTTTTATGTTCCGCATTTGTAAATTTTAACTCACAGAGTTTTCCAATTCATTGCTGATCACAGATTGCACGTATTCACTATTCGATTTTATTAGTCCCGAAGCGAGTAAAATTATTAAATATATTAAAAAGATTTTCATTTTAGTTTTTCGTACTTTGCTGATTCAACTTAAATTTCCGACTGATTCTGGCTGTGCTCGAGTCCCCCATGTTAACTTTCAAGCTCTCATTTATAAATGTTGTTATCAGCTAAATTAAGAGAGTATAAGAGATAATTTCTCGGGAGTGGCAGTTCTGATAATTATTTCTCAATTATACATATTTACTTTGAATTTTATAGCATTTATTCATTAAAATTAAAACGGTACATGTGCCAAACAATAAGCTTTTATATATTTCTATATATTTTTTTGTTGGTCTATCATTTGAACTTCCAATTCCAAATAGAAGAGTTTCTATTGAGGATACTCGTACTTATAATTATATTATACACAACTGATTATTTTTGATATTTTAGTTAGACTTCGGTTTGATCATCATTTGAGTAAATTTCAGTGGTCGGTCTACTTTCCAGGTCCTCCATTCGATTGCATTGACATCCTTATCATTGTCTTCATGTTCATAATCACCGTTAAGGTTACTAAAAATGTATATTAATAATTATTTCAACTTAACTATTTTAAAATTTTTAGCTCTTACCACATGTAACAGTTTGTAAACCACCAGCCGGAGGTCCACCTTATTGCACAACTGTTCGACGCTGTATCATGATCTCTATCTGGTGTTGAAAATTTAATATTTTTATGTTCGCTCATTGAATCACCAGCACTTCCAGAATATAATCCAAGTATTTTCATCTGGTAGGCTTCTTCCTCACTGCCAATGGCAAAATCACTATATCTGGCATATCGTGTTTCATTTTCAAAGTCCATAAGTGAGATATACAATTCATAAGCTTGCGATCGAGTCAGTAAATGAAGCTTCTCCAGTCCAATGAAAAACTCTCCACGCAGATCACCAAATCCCTCACGATACTCTGTCCAGTTGCGATTGAAGTTCACAGATCCATCCTTACGTCGCTGAATGACAGTCCATCCAGATCCAGCTAAACTCGAATCACAGGGCACAGAAAAAGCCTCCATGCCGGGAACTTTTATCTCATAAACATCAGTTAATTTACCGATGCAGCTAGAAGCTAAAGAGCTCGCCATTTTTACTTTATATTCTATAATTTGTTCATCCCTTGACGCTATTATATTGTTTTTCTCAATAGTTTCATTTTGACACTTTTCAAAGGTTAGGAGCTGTTGTGCCAACTGAAGGTCCTTATTTCTAATTGTCTCCTCACATATTCCAAGCTTAAGTACAATTTCATTTTTACTCTTTTCTGATGCTAGGAGTTGTTCAGCCATCGCTTCAAACTTCTCTATTGTTTCATTCTTATTCTTTATGATTTCTTCATATATTTTTGTTTGCACATCAGCTAACTGTTTCTCTAAATTCTTTATAATTATGCTTTGTTCTTCGATCTGTTTGTCTTTCTCCTGTATGGTGACTGTATGCTCTAGAACAGGTTGTATTATATTAAAACAGTATGCATAGCATTGGCCCTCCATCTCTATAAAGGGTGCGATATTCTGAACAAATTTTCAATATTATTTTTAATGTACAGCATTTGGAAATTCTTACTTACAGAGTTTTTTAATTCATTGCTGATCGTAGATTGTTCGTATTCCTTATTCGATTTTATAAGCCCCGAAACGAGCAAAATAATGAAACTTATTAAAACTATTCTAATTTTCATTTTAATAAGATATTTTTTCGTACGTCGCGATTCAACTTAAATTTGCAACTGATTCTGACTGAGCTCGAGTCTTCCATGTTAAGTCTCAATGAAGCTCTCATTTAAATACTTATCAGCTGCATTATAAAAGAGTATTTCCAGAGTGTGGCAATTTTGATAAATATTTCTGGAATAATACACATGTGTGTATATGTAGAAAAGGATTTGTCATTTATATACTTTGAATAGTACAGTGGTTATTTATAAAGAGTATAACAATACATGTGCCAAGCAATATGAACTAGTCTCAGATTAAGCCTTTTATTAAAAGAGTTTGATACGTCCAAACATAAAAAAACAGAGTCTTCGCTTAAAAGACTCTTTGCGTGACTCATCGTTTGTCATTTATATATATTTTAATGACGATAGTCGATCCAAGGTTTTGAGTTTCAGAAGTAATGTATGTTTGGTCGGTCTATCTTTCCACTAAGTTGAGGAAACAAATAAATTGTTGTTCTATTTCAATATAATGTATACATTTAATTCTTTTTTATATTTTACCTAATCACCCTTTGGTTTGATCATCATTTGAATAAATTTCAGCGGTCGGTCTGCTTTCCAGGTCCTCCATTCGAGTGCATATTCATTCTTATCATTATCTTCATATTCGTAAGCTCCATTAAGGTTACTAAACATTTATATTTATAATAATTTCCATTTTTTTTTTTAAATTTTCAGTTCTTACCACATATAGCAATTGTAAAACCACCAGCCAGAGCTAAAGTCTTTAGCGCAATTGGTCGAATGTGTATCATGATCTCTATCTGGTGTTGAAAATTTCATATTTTTATGATGTTTCATTGAATCACCAGCACTTCCAGAATATAATCCAAGTGTTTTCAACTCGAAGGCTTCTTCCTCACTGCCAATAACAAAGTCATTATATCTGGCATATCGTGTTTCATTTTCAAAGTCCATAAGTGAGATATACAATTCATAAGCTTGCGATCGAGTCAGTAAGTGAAGCTTCTCTAGTCCAATGAAAAACTCTCCACGCAGATCACCAAATCCCTCACGATACTCTGTCCAGTTGCGATTGAAGTTCACAGATCCATCCTTACGTCGCTGAATGACAGTCCATCCAGATCCAGCTAAACTCGAATCACAGGGCACCGAAAAAGCCTCCATGCCGGGAACTTTTATCTCATAAATATCTGTTAATTTACCGATGCAGCTAGAAGCTAAAGGTTTCTCCATTTTTACTATTAATTCCATAAGTTTATCCCTAATTTCAGATTGTATTTCATGGCTTGACTCAATTATGTCGTTTTTTTCTTCACTCTCATTCTTATACTTTTCGGAACTTCGGAGCTGTGCCAATTGAAGATCTTTATTCTTTATAGTCTCTTCATATGTTTCAACCTTTGCTAGCAAATTTGCCAAACGATTCTCTAAGGTCTGCAAAACTGTGCTGTGTTCCTGATTCTGTTGTTCCCTTATTTGCATGCTGACTGTATGCTGTAGTACAGGTTGGATTATATTAAAACAGTATGCGTAGCACTGTCCATCCATCCCATTGGTGCCTATGAATTCCTACGAAAATAAATTTCAAATATTTTATAATGTTTTGTATATTTTATTTTAACTTACAGAGTTTTCCATTTCATTGCTTATCGTTGAGTGTTCATATTCATTATTTGATTTTATTAGCACCGAAATGAGTAGAATTATTAAATTAATTAACAAGATATTCATTTTAATTGCAAAATATTTACAAACGTCGCTGGTTTAATACACATTCAAGACTGATTCTGACTGAGCTTAAATTTTCCATGTCAAGTCGCATTTAAGAATTTACTTATTTTATTTTAAAAGAGAAGTTCGAGCGAAGGACTGATAGTTATTTCCTGAATTACACAAATGCTATAAATATATAAGTCGCTTGTAAACTTTGTATTGCTACATAACTTGTTATCAAAATTATTTACTAAAAATAAAACAATATAAGTTCATAGCAACGCTACTAATATTAACTAGTTGCTTTTATTTGAAATGAGTCAGTTGATAAACTCAGCACTTCTTCACTGTAAAGGTTTCTTTGTTTGGCTCTAAGCAGATGCTTAACTTGGTCAACTTGGTAAACAGAAACCCTTGTTTTCGGAGCATTAACACATCAACTGTGCACAACGTTTCGTTCCACTGTGCTCAACGCCGTGTGACTTTCTTTATTTGTTTACTCGACTTATGTGAGGAAACCAAGCCCAAGATGCTACCCAACAATTACATTTTGTGCACAATTTATTCATGTTTAGCAACCTTTCTTTTTGGGCATTAGACAGCGAAGACGATGAGAAGACAGGGACGAAGAACTGACGGCGACGGAAGCTATTGTTTTGAATGGGGCGACGATGGCGCCATCTTTGAGTTGGATTGGTGAGTCGGTGAGTCAGAGAGTCGCATATGTTGGGGCTGCTTCTGGTTGGGCTTGACAACCGCAGGCTCAGTTCCTGCGGCTTCCATTTTCATCATCATAAAGTCTGTTGAAAGGAAATCGATATGGGTAACTTAATCATGAAATGAAGTCGACGTCAACTTGTCTTTCATTTTTCAATTCCATGCAGGTTTTGTTTATACCCTAGTTGCGAGTTTTTCAAATCGTTGATGAAATGTGTAACATTATTTTAATTCCTAACAGAGGCTATATATATTTATCTATATCTATATCTTTGACCATATCCATATATGTTTTTTATCTATATATTGATCTAGAGGTCTTAATCGCTTTTCGAGTCGAAGTTTTTTTTTTGCATTACACTCTTTGACATCTTTGGCATAATATCAGATATCTTAAGGTCCGCAAGAGTATTAAATATTCGACTTATAAATCACTGATTTAATCTGCTTTATTTTAAATTTCGAAATTCGTTTTAAATAATTCTTTGACAGCTTTGGAACAATATCAAATATCAAAATATCTAACAAGAGTATTTAATATTCGAATTCTAAATTGCTTTTTGACATCGGTTGTTGTTGTCACGTCTTCATGTGGGCGCTGCTCGTGCATTGCCAACTACTTATCCACTTGGCCTTTGTTTACCTATGAGTAGCACGGTGTGCGGAGTGGCCAAAAGTTTTTCCTTGCTTTTCTGTTTGTTTCCATGTCTAAGTTAGCTTACTTTTGTGCAGCAGGAAAGCAGAAAAAAAAACAACCTTCTTTTTTAGCTATCCGCTTTGGCTTAAGGCTGCCTTCAATTACCCCACCCCAGTGCAGTCCTGTCGCTGACTTCAATCCCTCTTCTCTTCCCCTGCTTTGTTGCCAATTTTGCTCATTTCCGTTTGCGACTCCATTGGAACTTCGACTTACTTTACACATTTAGCTGGAATGCAGGTCAGTGCTGTGTAGTTTTATATTAATTTTGTAGCTGTCGGTTTTCCCCAGGTTCAACCGCCTGTTTCCAGCTCTTTTATATACAAAACATCATTGTTGTTGTTTGGTTTTATTCAGAAGCATTCGGTTTGGCATTCCTAGCAGGTAGCTGCTTTTATGCCTTATTGTTTCATTATGCAAACACTTTTTCAACTTGGCCAACTCAAGTTGCTGCGGCTTTTATTAACTGTGTTCCCAGTTGGCTCAAGTCTGTCCTGGTTTAATAAGATATAACAAAGTTGTAGCTAAAGAACAATTTATAGGATTTACTATACAATCAGATTATTAGAGCAAACTTTATAAACAATTTAAATAATGAGAAACTATTTGTATAAATCTTAGTTATTATTTTGTGAATCGATTTCCGACCTAATCATCATTCGAACAATTTTTTAATAGAATTATAAGATATTGATGTCGATTATTTGTAGCATGATTATGCTATAAAAATATTATTATTTATTATTTATGATATTTTTCAACAAAAATCAAAAGCTTACAACCATAATATTAGTTCGCACCGAAAATACAAAATGTTTACAGTATACATATGTATATTTAAATTTCAATTGATTTGAGCTTCATATATACACGTATATGGCTGTAAATTGTATTTATCAATAGAGGTATTTGCGCTTTATTTTACATATCACCCAATGACCTACATTGTACTCATGCTAAATTTGCTAAAAGAAATATGAATGTCCTTCAATTATTTTTGCATAAGCCCCCTTGTCTGGGATTTAATTTCTTTTTTTTTTCAAACATTGTTCGGTAGAAAAAAAAATTCGTAGCCTTTCATCTGACGTTGAGCGAGGTTGTAAAATTGAACGCAAAAAATGTTTGATACATTTTTCAAGTTATTTAAAGTTCATTAAAAATGTATGTCCATCAGGAATGAATGACAGAGGGAAAGAGAGATCAAATTGACAGTAGAATTTACATCACTGTAATCCGTTATTTTGTTGTTGTATATTTTATATTTTAAATTTATTTACTTTTAGTCATTTGTCTGCAATTTTTCATATAGCCGCAAGTCGGGCATGCAAGCAATTAGTAAAGTTTTGCAGTTCAATTGTGCAATACATTTTGCACCCCAATTTTTCGACTGTTGGCAGTGCGCTTTAAATGTCATTGGCAGCCCACAAACTTCAGTGCCGGCCACAGCAAGAACATCAATAGTTACAGAAACAAATAAATTAACTTTTACTATACAGCTGTTGATACTTTTTGATTGCTATCACTGCATAAAAATGGGAGGCGCTTAGCAAATAGAGCACTGAACCAAAACCATTTTGAGAAATGTGTATAGTTTTGCATTTTGTATGCAGCTGACAACTGTATGCTGAAAAGAACAAACAACAACAATGACAACAACAACAACTACGATGACGACAGGACTCACAACAATCTAACCAATGGGGACGACAACTTTTCTAATTTGCAGTCTGTTTCTGTGTGATTGCGAGTGTGACTTTCTCTGTAAATTGTAAATCAAGTGGGTTGTTTTTTGCATTCTTCTATAAGTCACTTTACTTGTGAATTCCTACTGTTCTGATCAAGTTCCTTATTGAATGTCGATGTCAGTAGCAGATGAGGTATATATTTTAAGTAGCAGTATTTTGGTATTAACAGATATATGAATTGGTTTTAAAAAACGCAGTAAAAATATCAGTAATAGTTAAAATCAGGGATTAAAACCCTAACCGAAACCGTAACCTTTAACCGGTAAAAACCGATTGAAATTTGAAACCGTAACCGAAACCGTAACCGAAAAAAAAAATTTTCATCTGACCGAAACCTTTAAACCGAAACTCTGTAAACCGAAATAACCGTTTAGTAACCGTTTCATTTATAAGGGTTAGTTTCGGTTTTTCATATATCTTAAAATAAATTTTTTTTACAATTTTTATAATAAAAATTTAAAGAAAGTTTTATTTTTAATTGATATTTTAAAAATTGCAAATAAGATTTAGTATAACTTTAAAATACAATTTTAAAAGCATGTTAATTATTAATTTTTGTTATACAAATTTAAAAAACAAACTAAAAATAATTTAAAACAAAAAATTTTGAACTTTTTTTTTTCCGACTCATAGGTCTTGTTTGCAATCTCTGATAATTTGTTATTAGTTTTGTATCCTATTTTTGATTTTATTTTTTATTTTTAATTTTGATTTATATGTGAAATAAATATGTAAATGAAACATCAAGAAAGTTATGCCTTTTTAATTATTATTATTTTGTTAATATAATTATATTTTTACAAAGAAATTTTTTTTTTTGTGAACCGAAACCGTACCGGTATTTTAAAACCGAAACATACGAAAACCGGTTCACCGTTACGAAACCTTTATTCAAAGATTTTGCGTAACCTATAACCGAAAACCTAAATCCGAACATAACCGAAACCGTAACTGAAACCGATATTCGTTTCGGTTTTAATCCCTGGTTAAAATGACTGTAAAGTAGTTGCAGTTATAGCTAATTTGGGAAAATTTCGAAATAAATATCGTTAAATGATTGCTATCACAGTTACAATTACAATAACAGTCTATAAAATAATAGCAGATACAGTAACAGTAATAGCAATAGATTCAAAGATTTTTAAAAATTTTAACAAGTGGATGAATTTAAAATACTTAACGTGCACAATGTTATAATAAACTTTCGATCAATTTAGTTTTTCCCTCGCTACCTGTCTGTTTCCCATTATTTTTAATTACCAACCATACTTGGACAACAATTTCATGACAGACTTTTATGTGCTACCCTTCGACCCAGTTATTGTGCATAACTTGCGTTGCTCAACACTGTTGTGCCGCAGTGAGCGAGACAGAGATCGAGTGTGAGAAAGAGAAAGAGTTCAAAATAAAGAATGCAATAGTTGGTTAAATAAACAAAAGTTACTTCCTGCTGTTTCACATTTGAAACTTTATTCATGTGCTTTGTTCCTAGTGCTCTGTCATTTTGTTGTTTATTTTTCTTCAAAAAAAAAAAAATGGAAGAAAGTTTTTTAGTTATTTCTTGATTGTTGGTCCCATGTTTACTGCTGAGTGAATATTTTAGTCATTTTTAATATTTTCCTCTTTCCATCAGTATTTTTATTTTGCTTGTTCAATTGCAAGAATTTGCTCTTTCTTTGATGGGACGATAACGGCAAGTTCTTTTTAGCATAGTTTGCATGCCTTCAGAGTCTGTGATTGAAAGGCATTTCGTCCTTTTTTTTGTATATTTTTTTTTTGGCAAATGTGATTTTCGGTCTGAGCATTTGTTGCATGTCACAATGTTGCTGTTGTTTGCTGTTGGCTGTAACATAGTTGCAAGAGTAGGTGCTGATGCTTTTTGTTTGACTCGGCTTACAAATGTTGCAACGTGCAACTATTAAATAGTTTTGCAGCAGCTGCCACTTTCAAGTGGCTGAAGCTGCCACAAAAACTTTGTGCTTTGTGCCACTTAAATGTAACCTACAAAATTGCCACAGTCCAACAAAAGTTTGCCATATCTTTGAATGTTGAAACGACGTTGATCTTGTTTGTAACAGAGAATTATCAAAAGTATTTAAAGATTTCCATTTGAATTCCCTTAGATTCGGTCAAGGATTTCTTAAAGTATTATCTTTTTTAAAAGCTTTGAGCAATAAACCAAGACTAAGAGCTGTACTGTAGAGAAAACTACATTTGAGTTAAATGTCCGGTGAACTAATTATTTTTATGATTGAATATCATTTTAAATTGATATACAACTTATACCATTATACCTATTTATTGTTTATTAATTTGAGTAAGCGAATTCAATTTACTCGATTGCTGGTCTGACCTGACCCATTGTAGTTGATTTCAGTTGGGGGAAATTCAATCAATGTATTATTCGCAAGTTGGGCATTTCCAAAGCCCATCATGGATATCTATGCATCATTAATAAATAATAAACAAGGTAAATATCGAGCTGCATGTTTGCTTCGTGTATCCGCTTTGTTGCCGTTGATAGATGATATGCTGGATGCTAAACTTGTGGGTCTTATGACAATAACCATCCTCTGTAAAATTTCCCTTAAATTAACAAACATCATAATTGTTTCAGTATTCAATGCTTGTTTGCTTAAGTCTCAAGAACATTTGGCTGTCTACCTTCGCACTGATTAGATATGTATGTATATGGGTTTTGTAGCTCATTAAAATTTGAACAGGCAAATGTTTGCATCAGTAATCAATATATACAAAGAATTAGCCGGTGTTGCTCGTGCATTTTAAGAAAAATCCATGGATAATTTGTTGACAATTCAAAACAATTCGACCAAAATAATAAAAATATTTATTTATGATTTATTTATATAAATTTTTTAAATTGAGTTTGGCTCCGATAAGATATAAATAAAATAATTACCTATCAAGTCAATATCCCATCTTGAGGAATTAATCTTTCGTAATCAGTAAAACACGTATCGGCTTATTTCTGGTACATATCTTTAAGAATAGGTTTAAGGCAAATTGGATGAAAATCTTAACCATTTAAAAATTAAAATTATCTAGATTAAATGCTTCAACTCTATTTCACAATTCATGGTGAATTGTTGCTTTCCATTGCGGCTTTTCCTATTTCGTGAACGTGCTTCATTCCAAAAATAACCTAATCAATATTTCAATTTGCTGCACACACAAAAAAAAAAAAGAAGGCCAAAATGGAACCAGGGAGACATTTAGCCAAATGCTAACTAGTCAAGCAATTAGTGATGGTTAGGTTTGGTTGGGGCTCCGTGTCCATAATTGTTACACTCGCCCACATCCGGGCAGGGAATGGACCGACTGGCCACGCCTCCTCTTCCCAAACCAGTCACCGGTCGCTAGTCGCACTCGGCGCCCAATTACTGCCACACCAGTTGGTTTTTGTGTCTTTTGCGCTGCTCTGCTCTTGGCCATTGTCTCGAAGTATTTTCTGCCATTCGAAACTCAAACAATTTCATTTCATCTCCTCGTGCTGTGTCCATTCCATTGGTCTCTTCCATTGCACACAGCTCTATTGATTACGGAAATAGCGGAACGCTAAAATCAAACTAATCAGTTGAATGATTGGCGTTGGCCACGTTGACAGCAGCGCACAATGGCCACATCGATCGTTCTCTCTCTCTCTCTCTACCTATATCTTCTTCTCTTTTCTCGTCTCTTTGCAAATGAAAATTGTCCATTTTTTTTGTGTGTGTGTATGTGCACTCGCTGGGCTTTCATGAAACTTTGCTACCTTTTCTTTTATGCTGTGCTATTCAAGCCCCGTTGCCACTGAGTTCCTTTGTGTCCAGTGCTGTTAACGAGTTTTTCCCGGAGCCCGATGCTCATTAAATGTGTGTAAACCGTCATTTGAAGCTGATGACGGGCTTGGTCCTCAACTGGTCGACATTTAAATTACTTTATAGCTGCCTTCATTTAGTTTATAATACGTACATTTTCTTTTTCACTTTTCTTCTCCGCTTTTCGCTTTCTCTTTCTGTTCAACTTTTATCTTTTTTTATTTTGTTTTTATAAGTAGTCTCAACATTTTCTTGTTACTTTTAATTTGTCGCAATTTAAACTTGCTTCGTCGTTAATTATACGCCGTGTTGATTAGTGTGTTCTTATTCTAATTTCCTTTGCGGTTTTCCTCAACTTCTGCGTTATCAGAAACCAAGTGCGAAATGTTAATTTTTGTTGCTGTTTAGATTGTCTGTTTAGATAATTAATTCAAGTGAGTAGACAACAGATATCAACAGCTTTACATTTGTGTGCGAATTGGAGCTAATATTTATTTAATTAACTCCTGATTACGATACCAATCTATTTTTTTTTTTAATAAATTTTACGAGAAAATTACCAAATTTCTTAGCAAATTATTGCATTTTAATCAACATATACAGGCCTGTTCCGGTTTTCACTTTTTATTTTAAAGCATTTAGTGAATTGCATTTATTCGCTTTCTATTAAGGCTAAGTATTTTAAAATGCTCGTTTTTCACTTTATCGGACTTAAACTCATCACCTCAAAGTGAAATAAATCCGTAGAACTTCGCCGAAATGATATTAGAGCAGGTCAAAGAAATTCACTTCCGCAAAATCTTACCGAAAGTGAAAACCGGAACAGGCCTGATAGTCTTTCTGAGTTTTAGTCGCAGAATTCAATATAATTAAATATAATTGTACTACTCGAAATGTAAAGGAACTTCTTGGTTTAAAATTAAAGTAAATTTCAGAATTTTTCAGTGAACTTTTCAATATTTTTATTGCTAAGTATAAGGTGTTACATATCATCTTTTTTTTAATAAAATTAAATTATGTAATGAAATTAAGTTATGTATTAATTTGTATTATTTTATTGAGAAATATGTTTTGTCTTATTGCTATAAAAAACTAATAAATTTGGAATTTTTCTTTCAATTCCTAATGCAAACTATTAGTTTTGAATAAAGATAAATGGTAAAAAAATTAAACTTAAGAAAACAAAATTTTTTTAATTACTTATTTTCCAAATTTGTTGGTACAGTTTTTATGGGCACAAATGCGAAAATTCAAAGTATGGGAACAATTGGAAAAGTAGCCAATATCAAATACAAACCGGCACACACATGGATGTTAATGCTGTGTGGTAGTTGCTAATGGGGTTATTTTGCGTTGTCTCGAACGCCCAAATGTAGGCAACATTTTTTTCTTTTGTATCTCACATACACATTTTTCATGGGTCACGCCCATAATCCATAAGTTAAACTCGCAGCTTAGATGTATGTGGTTAAGTGTGTATGTGACTCAATTTGTGTGTGTACGTGTGTACGTGGTTGTGTGTGTGTGTGTGTGTGTGGTCGCTAACTGTCTGTTTGGGCAGCTGAAGTCGCTTCCGTCGCTATACTCTGCGGTTTGTTCAGCCCGGGAAATAAACAAAGTGCATGGGTGGACACAACAGCCGAAAACCAAACCAAAAACCCAAATCACACGCTTCAGAATAAGGGGTTAAAGTGGCTTTAAATAGTGCCCAGCACTGGAAATGGGCTGTCCGGTGTGGGGGGGGTAGAGAAAGGGGCGTGCCCTGTGACTATGTCATAGAAGGCGTGTACTTTGTTAACAATTTATGATTATTTTTACTTGTTTGTGTGCCTTTTTATTTGAATTTTTCTCCGCTCTTCTCCATTAGTTTGCTAACAAACTATGGCTGACCCGCATTTACACAAAAAGGTTAAAAGATCCTGCGGGGAGATGCTAGGGGAAAAATACAGTACATACATATATTTTGCATAAATAGAATTTTTGGTGTGTCGCATTCTTCAGACACCGTTGTCTGCCACTGATGATGTGCTAATCCTGACGCAACAGAATTGCTCATACGCCACGTTGGCTAGGGTCACAAATATGCACAGTTTTCAAAAGAAAGAAAAAAGTCAACAGAAAGGACAGACTGAGCTCGTGTGGGCGCCGCATCGACATAATCATTTCGATTGAATGTGTTTTGTATGATGGCATTGTTGGCAACATTTTACGACTTTCTGAGGTGCGTATAAAAACATTGTGGTTTAATGTGAAAGGAGATTTAATATGAACAGACACATGGAAGTTGAAGTGGATAGTAATAGAGGCGGATACAGATACATTTGCAAATTCATTGAAAAAAGTTTTAAAAGTAATAAGACCATAATTACATATTTTAAATTATAATAATAAATAGTAAATAAACATAATTCTAACATAATTGCAATTGATTTAAAAATGTATTTTTTTAAAGGCCAGGTAATCTATTATCATTTTAAATTTCGTCCGCCCTGCAGCTGCTGAAATCGTTTTGCACAAGTTTGTGTCTTTTGCTGAAATGCAATAACAAGCTGACAAAATAATTGACTGAGATATGGAATTTATATAAAATTCAAATTTGCAACATCACATCAAGTCAAAGGCACAAAAATTTAATTAATTTGTCCCTTGGACGAAGACAAATTTCAACACTAATTTAGCCTGGTCTTGATTATGTCTAATAATTTTTGATTGCTGTCCAGCCATTTGGACGGCAGGATAGAAATTCATTAAATATTGATTACAGATGCACAGACTCACTGTTGCAAATTTGGTCAGATTATATAAATACATTGCAGAAATGCCCCGGGGAGAAGGGAAGCTTACGTGAATCTAATACGAAAGAGACAGAGAGAGTATCAGTATTCAGTTCTTATCAATGCAGAACGTTTTCTGTTAATTGCAATTTAAACTTTGGCATATCTCAAGTTTTTGCATCCATGTTGGCATCCTTCGTTTGTTATCCTTGGCGTCTTTGTTTTTGCAGTTTTCCCAGCTGCATTTACATATTGCCTTCCAAGTATTTTCGAGCTTTTTGCTTTCTGCATTTTGCGTTTTGCATTGGCCAAGACTAAGACCGTGTCAATTATTTGGTAGATAAATTTCGTAAATTCCTGCTAAGCGAAATGAAATGCTGTTAGTTTCGTTTATTTGCTTGAGATTTGCCAAATGTATAAACATTTCTCTACGATTATTTGCATTTTCAGCTGGAATTTCCAATTTACCATTTGATGTGCACATAGGCCGGCTTAACAAATTCTTGAGCTTGTCTCTGCTGATAGTCAGGTTAAGTTATTTGATTCGATAAGTTTTAAGTGGCATCTTTGTGCAAGCCAAATTATTCATTGCTTTTCTAATTGCTCTTGGTGGAAAGTGGACAAACTATTGAGTAAAATAGATAACTAGTTAACAAAGTTATTTCATAAATGACAATATTATTATTTGAATTGGTTCTTAGTACAGTCTAACAAAATATATAACTAATACTACTCTTGCAGACAACCATTATTTAATAATAAGATTACAAAATTCAGGAAGTATGGAAAATTTGCTATGACTGTCCGATCAGTTCGTTCTAGACATTTACTTCGTGAAGAGGTTTCTTTTATATTACTAATAGTACTCTTAAAAAATAAATTAATAGATAAATAGCCAAAGTCGTGAAATAGTTTAAATTTGTATTTTTTAGTCTTTGGTGTATAACTGTGTATTAATAAATAATAATATTTTTAGACAGTCTATGTAAATAATGTTATACGAATTTAACACTAACAGAGATTTATTTATTACAATTGTTCACATAATAACATGTTGCTAACAAAATGTTATAGTCTACCATATTTCCATCCTTAGCTTTTATCCAACCTTCTCCTCCTCCTCCTATTTTATACTTCTCGCTTTATCTTAGCTTTTTTAAATTTTTTTTTTTTTTCATCTCTCTCCAACTTTTTGGATAATCTAATAAATAATTAATTTTAATGTTGATTTTTAACCAAAACAAGTATTCTTTTTTTTTAATTCATGTTTAAGAAAATTTAGCTAACATAGCATAATACTGTTATTAACAGAATTATAATAAGGAACTTTCCGCTACAAAATTTTGTGCTCATTTCCAGCACATTTATTGTTAAAAACTGTTGTTCATATTCATGTAAATTGAAAAATCTCGGTCAAAAACATAATAAATCCCTCATATTTCGTGACCCAAACGAAACAGACCTAAAAAGCGTTGACAAGAAGAATGTTATACACACACACACGCATACATAAGGTCGCGGTATGGAAACCACACACACCAACACACACAGACACACACACACAAGTACAAGGAACCGCGGAGAGTCAAATTGCAGCTGCAAACAACCGTTGCCTGCCATTTCCAGTTTCAGTTCGCATTTCATTCACTGTGTTAACTGGTCGGGATTGGGGTCTTGTGCTCTGTTTTGGAAAAGGGTCTGGGCAAGTCGGTCTGCTGTTGCTGTGTTGTTGTCGCTTGGTTTGCCGAAACGTCGCTTGCATACAAAGCACAACATAAATTCAATATAATAAACATGTGGAGACCAAAACCGAGTTCCATTCGAAAGCACTACTTCACCCCCCAAAACTTGAACAACAATTGCAATTGGCTAAACAATAACATGGCCCATGTTGACCCAGTTAAGGAACGCCCACTATACAAAAAGCTTTCTGCAAAGAAGGGGGAGAAGGGACAACATTTTCTTGGGTTATTTAGTTCATTGTAAGTTGGCGAATATTCTGATGGATGTGGCGTTTGCCCATTTTCGTTGACTCGCTTTGCTTTAAACTTTAGTTGAGCTCTTGTTGTTGTTGTTGTTGTTGTTGTGGCACTGCCAAGTGAAATTGCTTGTAATGCATTACAAGACAAAGTTTTCTCTTTCTCTCCATTGCATGCTTTGAGGCGTCTTAGCCAGCTCCTTCTAGCTGCTGTTGTTGTTGTTGTTTTTGTCCCCTTGGCCTGTCTGTCTCGAGTCGCTTTACTTACTTTGCTCTGGCTTTGAACCCATCGAACATCGTCGCCAAGTTGCCTTCCCCTCGTGTCGGATTATTGGCTGGTTTATGCAACCAGTGAGTAACTCCTTCAAGTTAGCTCTATCTCTGTCTCTCTCTATGGCTTTGTGCCCTTTGGCGTTATCTCTCGATATGCAGCCTTTTGGGCATGTGGTCAACTTTGTCTTGAATAATTCTGAACAGCTGAACAGCAAAGTTTTTCAAACTCTAGCTATTTAATATGGTAATTATTTGGGAGTCAGTCAATGACTCATTTATTAATACTCTTATTTGCTTGGCTCAAAGTAAATTGGCCAATAAATTGCTTATAAAGCTATTCAAAAAACCTAAAATGCGAAAACTTACTTTGACAAACATTTTTTGTTTTCCACGCATTTTTTTTTAGGAAAATTCTTCGTGTAAAAGAGTGTTAAAATTGTCTTATTTGGGCCAATGTTTCTTAGATTTTAGAGACCGTTTTTTAAATCAATTTATATGCAATAATTAATGCTAATAATACTTTCTGAATAACAAAAGTTGAATTTATTGCAAAATGTCAAAATACTTTTTTATTTCTTGGTAAAATCTCATGTTATGGAAGGCCAATTAATAAGTATATTTTGTTATATAGAAACAGGAATGTTTCAAACGTATCCTATCGATTTTACATCAGACATTTTGTTTAATTTAATTTTAATTCAAAAATAATGACGGTTTGAAAGCACATTTAAGAAAACAAATGCTATTAAATATTTTTGAATCTTCTTAAAGCTATAAGTTTTTCATTACAAGAGACATTGGAGCAAACAAAAATTGACTGCTTGCCTCATTAGGGCTGCTTCTTTTTTAGGGTCTACAATTTCCTCTTAATTTGCAAAAGTTGTGGGAACTGCTGCTGCTACTCGTGTCAGTTGTTAATAAATTGAGCCAAGTTGAGCTGAGTAGGAGCTACAGCAATGTTTATGCAAATTGACAGTCAGCGAGCTAATGGCAAAATGCTCTTAACCAACCGCCCACAAATCGCGCACAGTCTGTTGCACAGGAAATTTACAGACAGCCGTCTAAGTCGGATGCTGCTGTCTCTTCCCGTTTCCCTTTCCCTGCCCAGCCTTAAACTTTGTACTCCATCAGGCAATCCAATTTCCAATTTGACACACTCAACGCCTTGAATGCCACACACGCAACACTTGAGCAGCTTATTAACTAAACCAAGGCTAACCGAAAAATGCTTTTAAATGTTGAGGGCATAATATGTACGTGATGTGCTCTGGGTACCTACCAAAAAAATATTACGCATACGCCCTGTGCTGTGACTCATTACACATACGCCGCATAATCCGCTGATTGCTATGCTCATTTTTTATGCACTTTGGCAAAGTTTTTTGATGCCCAGATATGTATATAATTTTGTTATCAGAAATTTTTGATGCGGTAACCAGCAAAAACATTGCGCCAGTTCAGTTTTGTCTAGTTGTGCGGCTTTTAGCGCTGCTGGGGCTGTTTGTAACTCTGCAAAACACATTATCGAAATGAGTTTTTTGGCTGAAACAGCAGCAGTCAAAATAACAAGTATAAACATGTCTCAAACACTGTCGGGGTGCCACTTGAAGGGAGCTCCACTCGGCCTTCCCCTTCACCACGACAGCTGCCATAAATAGTAGCCAAATGCGACCAACAGAGCAGAAATATGTTGGCTGACAAGTGCACAGTCGGCGGACGTTGTGTATAAGTCGATTTTATAGTGGTCCCCCGGCAAAGGATTACACAGACTCCTCCCTTTAATTCAAATGTGGTCAGCATACATAAACAAACAGAAACAACTTCAATTCATTTCGCAATTTTTTTCATTAATGTACTTTTTTTGCAGCGGATTTAATGCTTTTGTTGTTTTTATTTTCATTTAAGCTGATTTACTTTACACGGTAATTGCATGTCTATGTGTTTGTTTGCTTTTACGGGAATATTTATGAATTTCTGAATGAGCGCTGACATATGTATTTATTATGTATTTTCAGAAAGCGTTAATGAATAAATAAATTAAATAAATATAATGAATAAATAAATAAAAAAATTTAAGTTTTTTTAAGTGTAAGTTTAAAGTAAGATTCCTTCTCAGATATAAAATGAAAATACAATCTGCATCAAGAAAGATTCAACAAATGACATTGTTGAATTTTAAAATATTTTTATTATTATAAAAGCCAAAAAAAAATACTATAAATAACAATACAAAACTTTTTTGACAATTACATATTTTTCTCACGCTCATATAAAAAGTTTGATAATGTAAAACTTTGTATGTGGAAAATGTACATTTTGAAAATAAAATTAATAAAAGTACTTTTAATAGTATTCAAGCATATTTTTTCAATTTCTGATTACGATCTCAGAAAACTAGCTGAAAATATTTTTAAGAAAAATGTATGCAAGCTAATGTTGAATTAATATTTGAGTTTATCCGACATGAAAAACATCAGCACTAAATTAATTTATTCAATAAATAAAAATAATTTAAATATTCAAATTATTGGCTTTTCTCGTTATTTGAGTTTCATATACGAAAATTGAATAACTCCCAAAAAGTATAAAGTACATTATCAATTTTAAAGACTTCCATCTATTCAAAAATATATTGTTCTATTAAACAAATATTATTTTCAATTAATTTAGCGTTTGAAAGCGTTTACATATATAATTTTTTAAAATCCAAATAATGCTAATTAAATAATTTATTATGCTTACACGAGGTAAATTTAATGCCGCCGAGTTTGAAATTGTTCTCCCAGGCAGATGCTGTCACTTGGTCGAACGGCTTAGGCGTTTGCTATGGGGTTTTATGTTTAAGCTGCGTACAAATTGGGCGGCTAGAAACAACCCAAATTCATATAGAGAGTGAGAGAGGGAGGGAGACAACGAGAGAGAGAGACATAGTGAGTGAGTGTGCAAGACAGGACATGTGGGGCTATTTGGTGTTGCATTAGTTTGGGGGTAATCTCTGACTCCCATTTGCCATTCAAGAATGTTGCCCAGTCGGAATATCAAAAACGAGTTGGGTACACGCCCACAACAGACAGGAACAGGACAGCAACAACAACAAGAACAACAACAACAACAGTAGCAACAGCAGCTGCTAATGTGCCTTTGTCTTTGTGCTAAGAATAGGAAGACTGCAAGTGTTTGAGTATGTGTACATGTGTATGTGTATGTGTTTATATGTATATGTATTCGCCATATGGGCGCCTGTGTGTATGCAATGCTTTTGCTGTTGTAATTGCTGCTATTACAGCTGCCTGTTTGTTTGTTTGCTTGTATTGTTGCTGTTGCCTTTAAGCTAAAGACTTAATGCGCTTTGGCCTGGCCAACAGATCCGCCTGCATTCGGCTCCAGCAACATCCGCTCAACGAAAAATTATGCACAAAAAGCGAAAATAAAAGTTAAATCAGTGCAAGTATATGATGAGGATGAAAGCATGCTTGCGAAAGTGGAAAAATGTGTACAAAAAAAATAAAAAAAATACAACACACACACACACACACTAAGCTTGCATACACAACATGTATGTACGTGTACGTGTATATATACAGTCTTTGTCAGTCGCTTTACTTCTTTGGTCCTTGGTGACTGCAATTTGCTTGCTTTTCGCTTTTCAAGAGGTTTTCAAATTATGCACTCCACTCACACACACAAACACACACATCCTTGTTGTTACCTTTCACTGTAGCTGTGTGGGTGTAGACTGTATGTGTGTGTGTGTGTGTTTCTATTGTGACTGTGAACTTTTTATGCAGCACTCTGAAGTGCAAACAATGTCAACATGTAATTTTGCCGCACACAATTTTCTAGTTTAGTGCAAGGACATATTAAAAATGGAAAACTCCCAACAAAAATCTGTTGCCCTGGCTTTTTTTTTCTAATATGTATTTTCAAGTGTTGCATGTACATGCTTCATCATTAATAAGTCCTGTTGGTCTATCAGGCTGGAATCAGTATTTTGTTCAATCTAATATGTATAGAACTTCAATCGAGGCTTCTGGTTTGTTATTTGCAAAAATTACTTTTTGTAATTAGAACTGTTGTTTTGTAGTTTAAAGCGAATTTCCAACAATATAAATTTGCAAATTTTATTTAAAATGCAAGCTATGGCAATTTCAATTAACTATTTTCAGTATTTAACAAACATTTCCCAGAAAATACTTTTTGAAAAAATATGACCTTAAAAACCTGTCATTCTTTGCATAGAAAAATAACATTTCTTAAAATCTACTTTGTAAAATAGTGAAACTAAAATGTATGTAACTAATGCAAGTAAATTTTGTAGATTTTAATATTTAAATACACTTTTGAAGTAATAAACGAACAAAATTGTCTCAGCTTTAAGCCTAAATATAGGAAACTTCTCTGTTGATATAAATATTTAAAGCAATTTTGAAAATAAAATTGATTTTATAAAAGTTTGTAATAAATCACAGATTGCCCGTTCGTTGAATTTATTTACAAGTTTCCTCTCAGCTTTAGTCACTCTCGCAGCACATTGTGTGCTTTCCCAAAAAGTACTCCAATTATTGGGCACGTGCGTAAGGTCGGCAGTCCCATCAATTTACATGTAAATCGCCTCAAGTTGAAGCGAAAAAAAAAATGGAATATAATATAAGACTGGAGAGAAAACGCAGAAATCAATTCATTCATTTTCATTCAACGGAGCGCCCCGAACTCAAACGCTAAACTTGAAGGAGTTTTTTCAACTGATTGGGTGTTTTCCATAGCCAATAAAAAAAACAAAATAAAATAAAAAATCGTATATACAAAAACACAATAAGGAAAAGTTAAGCCGCTGCATCAGGAAATCGAAATCGAAAATAAACCGCAACTCAAATGGAAACGCAAATGTAAAACACACACAATAAAAGGAAAGAAAATTATAAGCTGAAGCCAGTCGGAAAAGACTTTAAAAACCTTGCAATTCCATTTTTCAATTAATTTTCAGCATTTACACTTTTGGAAATTGGTGTGCACAGGGAATAAATGCTTATATTCAATTTAACGTTGTTATTTTTTATTAGCTCAACATGTCTTCCTTTTTTTTGGCTGTTGCTATTTTGCTCAAGTTGTTTTATTTTTGCAACTGTTTAAACTTTTACTTAACGCTGATAAAAAGTGCTACGTGATTTATTGCACTTTTCTTGGATTTTATTTGACAACCTTTCGTGCGGTTTCGTGCGCAGATGCAACGCGACGCCGCTGACTTCTCTGCCACTGTGGTCATCCCCCCGTCCCGACACGCCATGACCCTCACCTTCACCCTCGCCCCTTAACATGCTGCCCACAATTTTGCTGGCAAGTTGGAGATGGGCGAGTTGTCCTGTGTTTACGCTGGGGCCTGTCAGTTGCCCTGACGTACGTCTTATACGGTTCTCTGAAATTGCAACAAAATGAAGAAAAATCTTCCTTCTGTTTTTGAGAAGCTTTACAGGCAGATGCAGTAAGTGACCTTAAAGCATATTACTCACCTGCAGCATTTGCATTTACTTTAAGGTCTGCATTGCAGTCGAGGCTATGCATTTTGTTTTCCAAATCGTTTGTCTAGATCAGAAAACAGTGACATAAAACTGTCGTGTTACTTTTTCATGTAATTTGCTTAAGATTAAGAAAAATTGCACTTCAGTTGGTTAGTTTATGTATATTGTATATTAAACAAATACATATAAATCTTTGTTTAAACATGAACAACTTAATAATAGGCAACGCAGCGCATAATACATTTTTAATTGCTTCAAAGATAATCATAAATGTTTTCTCAATCTTACACACACCCAGAAAATAAAGGCAGTTAAGCTTCTTTAAAAAGTTGCACACTCTAGCAATTTGTGTGCTCCAAGGATTCCAGTGAATACAAATCTCGAAAATTGTAAGCGTATTAGAAGCATATCAAAAATTAAACAGCAGCAAACAGTTTATGTGCGAGTACAAGATGCAGGCAATAACCCAATAGAACGAAATATTCTGGAATCCAATACCATTGCCCGCATCATCCATCAACTTCAAAGTGAGCCCGAAAATGGAATCTCAAATGCAGCCGGACGCAGGGTATGAAAAGTCTTATCTAAAACGTGGCTTCCTGGAAAATTGCAACGAGAAAACAGGCAGCAGTCTCAAAAAGGAATCAGCTTAACGAGACTGCACACACACACACACACACACACACATACATATACACAGGCAGGGTGACAGCCTTAAGCCTATCAATCAAAATGAGCATATAACCACCCAAAGCGCTGACCAAAAGCTTAAAATATTCAAGTTGATCGCATTTAAGCCCATTTTGTGCGAGCTACTGCAACCAAATTGAATCATCGTTGAGTATGTGTGGTAAGTTTGGGTTTGAGTGTATGACACATGCAGTTAAAAATGAATAAACGCTGAATGGGGGTGGGAATGGGGAGGATTCGACTACTCGTTGGGTTCTTCTACAGTTGATGGCATTAAACGCTCGTTTGGCTGACACAAAACGACGTGGATCGATAGGAGCAAAGACACCGACAATTTTTGGGTTAATGGAATTTAAGTGAGGAGGGACACACACACACACACATACAGTGGTCGATAAAACACAGCTGAAATTGTGTTTTTCTATCCACATTTGATTTTTCCATTTTTTTCCGGTTTTTTTGTGGGTGGTGGCAACTGATTGAACATTTTTCAATCAAGTGTTCAGCAGCCGGCGCCCAAAGCGACTAATTTTAACTGAAAGAGACAGGAAGATGAGACGCCACTAGAAGTAGTTTTTTCCATCACTGGAAGTACGCTCAAAGCTCTCCAAGATAAACTAGAAACCAGTTTCTTTCTAATAGTTTCTCTCTGTGTTATCGATGAGGAAAAACCTGCCAAACAAAATGAAAATCAGAGACAGAGAGAGTTAGATAGATAGAGAGAAGTAGAGAGTGGGACATAACGAGAGAAAAAAAAGAAAAGTTGTTTGCTGTAAAAGTCGGGCAATTGTCGGAGGCTATTGCAGTTGTTTTTCATTTTCTTGGCCCAATGTTGGTCAAACGTTTTGCCATATTCAATTTTTCTTCACTTTTTGTTTTTGCACTCGGCCACAGTAAATAGCGAAAGTCGTTTTCAGCTCGTTTCTTATGTGGGCCAAATGTGCAGCTGGTCTCGAACTCAAATTCGCTGAGGAAATAAGCAACAGGCCGAGACCCCAATTGCAGGCCCATAGCAACTGTGCAAATATATTTGTTTATTTGTTGTGGCAACAGCTCCAGTGTGTCCAATAAAATAGTGTTGCAAAATGGTTTCACTTTTGACAGCTACTATTTATTTGCGTTGTTCGTTGTGTTAATAAAATGATTTAAAGACTTGAATAAACATTTAGTTATGATGTCATTTCTAATATGGAATTATGCATATTTTCTTTTAAATTAATCAACTAGTTTAATTTAAATTCAATAAGCATATTACAGAAATAATATAACTGAAAATGATTACATCATGCATCGTGATCGCATAAAGTTTAGTACAGCGTGTTTTTATACTTTGTACATTTTCAGCATGACCCAAAAATTTAAAATGGGCTTAAATCGTATTTCAGCCGCAATATTCTTGCTTTGTTCTGCGCACTGTATCTTTTAAATCTTCTATTTTTTTTTTTTTATCCCATTTTGTGCTATTATTTTAACCTTCATCGTCTTTTATTTCCTGAGGCTGAGTTTACTTTAACCGCTCCGTAAAAGCTTGCTCACCTTTTTAACTTATTCTTTGCAGCCTCTCATTTGGGCTTTCAGCTTTTGTTTAAGCCGTCCAGTAGAATACAGTACATACTCCCACATAGCGAGAGTATTTACATACAAAACTATAGGTATATAAGAATAGTCCGCTGAAGCAGTGCTTAAATTTGTCTCCTTTTGTTGGGTACGTTTTGTCCACTTTCTAGGTCAACTATTAAAATGACCTCGCAGCTGGTTGACTCCCCATAACAATCATCCTGCGACTCCAAGTCCCAAGTGTGCATAGTAACAAAAATAAAAAAAGCTCGTAAAGTTAGCTTAAGCATTCAGTTTAATTGCTGTTTTTAAAACCTTTTGCAGTTTGTTTTAACATTTTCACATTTCATGTTCGTTTGTTCGTTTTTTGTTCAGTATAATTTTCCTTCATTTCATCACATTGGTATCCATTTGTGTGTGGAGCCCGTATTTCTCACGCTTTTTGCGTATTTTTCATTATTTTGGCGCATTTTAAGTAATTAAAATTCCTCACCCATGGCGAATGGATGTCTCCATTCCATGCTCTCATCCTTTTTTTTTTGTAGAAGCCAGACTGTGTATCTATAACTGTGGCTATATCTGTTTCTGTATACAATGGTCGGATAAAGTATTTTGACAAAGCTGTGTGCAATGTTAGATCGCTTGTTGTGATAAACTAAAAGAAGTAACGGGTCTCTGTAAATGGCCAAAGTAAAGTAGACAATATTAACTATTAAACTGAGAAATATTTTGTTAATTCCTCTATGCGTTCTTTTTCTATTAACTGAAATGCAAAGACATTGCAAAAGCTAGGCGGAAAAAAGTATTTTGACAAAGTATTCTCTAATAGCACTAGTTTACAGCCAAAATGCAAAGTGAATGAAAGTATTTTTTTCTTATGGACTTTGGCCTGCTAAACACGAAAATGGCATTTAAAAATTCTTTTTTGGAAGCGTTTTCGAAATATTCGAATTCTTTCGAATTTTCGAGGTTACTCCAACACTTTTGAGTATACTTCCAAATCTACTTATCCGAATTTGCCAACCAAGCACTTAAATTAAAGGTAAGTTAATTCTCATCAACTTTCTTTCATAGAGTATTAAGATCGGTTCAGCAGTTCAGGTGCTAGCGATTTGATAAAGTTCGAAAATGGGCGTTTTTTGTGATTTTTTGAGTTTGAAAGCTAACACATCGTCCTGGAAAAATAGAAATCAATGAGATAAAATTTTTTTTACTCGTTTATCGTAAAGCCAAAACTGTTTCAAAGAAAATAAGGTATGGTTTATGCAAATCCATCGACAGATGGCGAAGTAAGGCATATTTACGTGAAACACCTAGCACCAGTAAAACACCGATTGTAGCGGTACTCACATGCAGCGACCAAACGCACTTGTTAATGTATGTGCAAGGGCAAAGGCGAGCATTTTCCACAACTTTTGGCCCAGTTAAAGCTGCCTTACTTCGCCATCTGTCGATGGATTTGCATAAACCATACCTTATTTTCTTTGAAACAGTTTTGGCTTTACGATAAACGAGTAAAAAAAATTTTATCTCATTGATTTCTATTTTTCCAGGACGATGTGTTAGCTTTCAAACTCAAAAAATCACAAAAAACGCCCATTTTCGAACTTTATCAAATCGCTAGCACCTGAACTGCTGAACCGATCTTAATACTCTATGAAAGAAAGTTGATGAGAATTAACTTACCTTTAATTTAAGTGCTTGGTTGGCAAATTCGGATAAGTAGATTTGGAAGTATACTCAAAAGTGTTGGAGTAACCTCGAAAATTCGAAAGAATTCGAATATTTCGAAAACGCTTCCAAAAAAGAATTTTTAAATGCCATTTTCGTGTTTAGCAGGCCAAAGTCCATAAGAAAAAAATACTTTCATTCACTTTGCATTTTGGCTGTAAACTAGTGCTATTAGAGAATACTTTGTCAAAATACTTTTTTCCGCCTAGCTTTTGCAATGTCTTTGCATTTCAGTTAATAGAAAAAGAACGCATAGAGGAATTAACAAAATATTTCTCAGTTTAATAGTTAATATTGTCTACTTTACTTTGGCCATTTACAGAGACCCGTTACTTCTTTTAGTTTATCACTACAAGCGATATAACATTGCACACAGCTTTGTCAAAATACTTTATCCGACCATTGTATGTATCTCTGTCTGCATCTATAGTTGTATTTTTTGTATATCTGTGTTGTAGACCGCAGCCATTCTGACTTTATTTTCATTTAACTATCGATTTTTGTGGTTTTTTGAGCGCAATTAACCTTCTGCTCTTCCTTTTCCTCATAGTTTTGGTTTCAGCTTGAATATTCCGAAACTTTTTGGCTTGATGAGCATATTGTTGTAGTTGTAGTTGTTGTTGTTGTTGCTGCTGTTTCCTTTGATGAGCTTTGCAATAGAATTTCTGGTTTGGTCTCTCACTAAGTTTTCCAGCTGTTGGTTTTGTGTCAATTTTTCATCTGCATTTAATCCTTGCCGATAATTTGCTGTGGTTGGATCTACTCGTAAGCATTGTGGCCCGACTGGTTGGGTTTCTGTAAATGTTTTTGGAATTCTGATTTGTTTTTATAGTTTATTTTACTTGTCGTTTGTAGTAGATTTGCGGCCGAAAGAAAATCTACACCAGAAAATACCATTTTATATAAATCATTTTCTTATCATTAGTTTGCCTTTAATTTGTTTTGAAACGACATTAACCTATGCTCTTTTTTTTCAAGTACATTTAAAGTTAATAACTAGCAATTAAATTTTGCATTTTTTATATATATTTCGATTTAATTTCTATAAATTTATTCGAAATGTATATTGATGTATTTCATATCAAAGCTAATTTGCCAGGCATTTTTGTTATGCACTTCATTGTGCATATATCATCAGCACATAGGACGTCCGATTGGTCTATAAAAACCGCAAAGCAAACATCCGCATTGAACGATAAATCTTCGAAAACCAATTCCACAATTCAACTCAAATCGGCTAGCCGCAATTTCAAATTAATTGAAGGCCGGAAATTGATGATTCCCTCTCTCAGTCCCGCTGTTGACTCTACTTGCCATACCTTTTCAAATGTAGAATGTACGACGACAATCACAATATTGACCGGATCGCACAGTAGCAACAGCAATAACAACAACTCGGCAACAACAACCTTTCTGAGCTTCTGTTTACTGATTCGCATAATACTTTTAACCTTTCATAGCATTTAATAGCACGGCCCAACCCTGTTCTGACCCTCGAGCCGGCCCTGACGCCTGTGTGTATGCAATGCATTTTCTTGTAATGCATTTACTGTTCCAGTTGCTCAATGGTGGTGGGCGTGGCCTGTCGAACTTGAAGTGCAAGTGTGTTAAAGTGGCAAAGTGAAGTTTTCCCTCGGCACAAACATATTTATTTTGGCAGATGGACTGGAAACCAAACGAGCAATGGCAACACGAACATCAACGTCCTTTGCCAGCAACTTGTGCAACATTTTTAATGCATTTACACACACTCATGCACACACAGTTAAATGCATAAATGCATTACTTGTGTGAATTTTTGTTGTTGTTGCCTTCATGCCCGGCTTAAGTGTGGGCGTGTCCGATTGCCTAATGGAGTGTTCTGTGCAAGCAATATGAGTTTTTGTGACAACAACAACGAACACTTTTCCACTGACAGAGCATAAGTTGTTTGACAAGTCCAGGCATGCAATCTATGATTATCTAGAGTTTAATTAAAGGTTAAAATAAACTTAATTTAGATGAGAATGAATATTTAAAGATTTTATATGCATTTTTTTACTTACGAAATGGAAGTAAAAAGTTTAAATTAATATAAAACAAACTGAGTAATTAGTTTCCATATTTCGGAACTGTATTTATAAGTTTAATATCAGATTCACCAAATTTTATTTTTAAATTAACAATATAATGAACTCGCCGTGTAGCATTGCAATATTTGTGAAATTTCTTTGAGTCTGTGACATTTCTAATGACTATTATTAAATATTATTAATTAACAGGAGTTATTATATTTTATATTTAAGTATTTCTTTGATGAAAAGCTCTCGTAATAACAACTCCCTATTTCTTGTTCTCTATATTTTGCAGGCCGTGAGCGACTCAACGAATACATATCCCACTATGAAACACTCAACTATGATCATGAGCACATTAGAGCTAGTCACAATAGAGCGCGACGATCGGTGACCAAAGATCATTTTGTACATTTAAAATTTGCAGCACATGGAAGAGACTTCCATCTTAGATTAAAACGTGATTTAAATACATTTAGTGATAAGTTAGACGTGAGTATAAAATCTCTTAATATTGTAAAAAATATAAAAAATATATATATTTTATTTGGTTTGCAGTTTTATGATAGCAACGGCCCCATTGATGTGTCAACTGATCACATTTATGAGGGCGATGTGATAGGGGATCGTAATAGTTATGTATTTGGTTCCATACACAATGGGGTATTCGAGGGTAAAATTATAACGGAACGTGATGCCTATTATGTTGAACATGCCAAACATTATTTTCCCACAAATCGTACGACGACCACCGCAACAACATCGTCCTCGACGACAACGGGGTCGACAACTCGAAGGAGCACCACTAAAAATACACCAGACAACAACAACAATAACATCAACATTTATAATAATAACAACAACAAAACTGCCATTGATAATAAGACGGAAAACTTCATAAATAAAAATGCTGAAACCACAACGACGACATCATCAACAACATTCCCAATGTTACCAGAGTCCACGACAATGTTCACACCGACAACGGACGGCATCATCGACCAGGTGGATGAGAATGCCGCCGCACAGGACGAACTTGATTTTCACTCCATTATCTATAAGGAGTCACACGTTGAAGATGCCTACGAGAACGTGCGCGAAGGTAAGTCAACAAAATAGTACTACCGACCCACCCTCCTAAAATTCAACTTTTCGCCAGTGAAAAATTTGCGCTTTTATTATAAAAGAACTGTAGACCTTTTCAATGAAGAAAAAAAGTAAAAAGAAAATTTGGCTTATGATTTATTTGGCGTACATTGGCTGAAGTTGAAGGCTTCATTGTTCCCCAAGGAAAGTACAAGTCAACCTTGAAATTGTTTGATAACATTTCACTTCTGTTTTGACACTTGAGTTATGACTGTCTCTGAGTGTTCGCTAATAATTCGAGATCTTCGTCTTGTTCCAAGTGGCCTTAGCTTGTCAAATTGTCATGGGGTGTCTAAGTGACAGTTTGTGGCTTACTAAACATTTGTACGGCTTAAAAAATTGTTTGTCGCGTGAAATTTGACATCGCTGCTTAAAAGAAGAAGCGAGTAAAGAGTTTTAAAAGTAGAAATTTCATTGCAATGTGAATTTCGATGAATATAATAAATACATACAGTGGCGGCAGAATTAATAGGGACAAAAAAGTTCGGTTGCTTCTGTTCAATATTATTCTTATCCTTGCAAGATCCAATGCATATATACTCTTAGACTTGATACATAATCGCTATTTCTATTGAAATTTAACAAAAATTTGGTCCATATTATCATAAAAGAAGAAAAAAACATAAAAATACAAAAATTTCCGGAATTCATACTGGCAGAAAAAATAGGGACAAGGAGCATTAAGTATAAAATTTTTGTTTTTTACATATTGGTTTTAAAATTTTGTGGTAGCATTTATCATTTTTAATATTCTAGAGCATCTTGGATGCATGGAGTCCACAAGTTTGGCACAGGTTTCCTCAGGAATGCCATACCAAGCCTATTGCACCTGTTCAGAGAGCACGATTATGGTCTGGTATGGTCTGATAAATGCTTACCAGAACCTGCTGTCGACCAAATCTATTGCAATATATTATCTAGAGATCCTCCGGACTACGATTCAGCCATTTGCTGAAGAGGAAATGTCTTTACTCCCACTTTACAGGAAGATAACGACCCAAAGCACCCTTCGAATTTGGTCAGGGAATGGATTGGTCTCGAAAATACTGGCGACATGGAACCACCTGCACATTCCACGGACTTAATTCCCATAGAGGACCTCTGGGAAGATCAAATGCCGTCATTAAGTTTAGGCATTAGGGTCTGACATGTCCAAAAATCAGCAGGTGCTCTCTGAACAGGTGCAATAGGCTTGGTATGGCATTCCTGAGGAAACCTGTGCCAAACTTGTGGACTCCATGCATCCAAGATGCTCTAGAATATTAAAAATGATAAATGCTACCACAAAATTTTAAAACCAATATGTAAAAAACAAAAATTTTATACTTAATGCTCCTTGTCCCTATTTTTTCTGCCAGTATGAATTCCGGAAATTTTTGTATTTTATGTTTTTTTCTTCTTTTATGATAATATGGACCAAATTTTTGTTAAATTTAAATAGAAATAGCGATTATGTATCAAGTCTAAGAGTTTATATGCATTGGATCTTCCAAGGATGAGAATAATATTGAAAAGAAGCAACCAAGTTTTTTTGTCCCTATTATTTCTGCCGCCACTGTATGTATATTATAATTGCGTATTTTTAAGAAACGATAAACATTAATATCAGCAAATAACATAAAAGTCACAAAAAAAATTTTTATCGCGTGAAATTTGACAACGCTGCCTAAAAGAAGCGGCGAGTAAAGAGTTTTAAAAGTTAAAATTTCATTGCAATGTGAATTTCGATTAATTTTTCGATATTAAAAAATTATAATTGCTTATTTTTTAGAAATAATAAAGATTAATATCATAATATGTACTTTATACCTATTCGAAAAGCATTTAAGCAATTTTTAAATCTCCCCAGAATGGTACTGTAGAAGGGACAAAAAAGTAATCTTTTAGTTTCATTCAACGATCTAAAACAGCGGTGGGCGGCCTGTACTCTGGGAGTTAAGCAGCTACTCTCATACTTATTCGGCGCCGTGATGTCGCACACAAGCAGCTGGAGTCGAGGCGTCATAAAACAATTAGACACGCTCAACTCGCGAGCAAGCTAGCAACAACAACGCACACAGGCAGCTCGAGTCGAGTCGAGGCATTTTTGACACTTAAAATTTATGACCGTCAATAAAACAACAACAACATTGCAAAGGCGCAGTGTGTGCGTGCTACGCGCCGCGCCGAAGACCTTTTTTTTTGCTCGCACATTATTTGGGTGATCGACAAAGTAGGTAGACGCGAAAAAGGTTGTTGTTGTGGTTGTTGTTGTAGAACTCCCGAGGTCAAATTTTGCGCCCACCGCTGATCTAAAATATGTGAAAAGCTCTTTATGTGCATAAAATGTTATGAAATTTGGCAACAGCGCTAATTTTCATTTGTTGTATGTGTACATATAATCTATACGTTATCTTAGTCAGCATAGATGGGGTATTTTCTTGTTTACAAAGTTGTAAGATGGCATATTAAACTCTACCTGAAAATTGGCAACGCTGCATCTTTGCATAGAAATGCGGCTTGCCACAAATTCAGTTGAAATGTTGTCTGCAGTGGCATGCCACCAAGCAGTCATGCACAAACAATTCTCTTACCAGTTCAATGGTCAATTTTTTATGCAACGCTGCAATAAAGTGAGCCACAGATGACTCACTCACACATACAAGCACACGCACACACACACACACACACTCGCATGCACACACACGGACGCATAGAAAAGTGATTGTGTAGTGAAGACGTATTTTTCCTCGTCGTCCTGTGTGATCGTGTTTTCTAATAGTTTCTCGCCTGGAAATAAACGTAGAAAATTGGTAGCGTGTCGTGGTAGCAGAGCTCTACGTACCGAGGCCAAAACACCTTGCTGGAAGCCCACTGTTGGCCAGTTATTAAATAGCCGGCTGCAAATCGCCAACTGACGTCACTGCAGGTTGTGGGCGAGGGAGGGGCGGTGTGTTGGTGAGTGCACTCTCACTTTCCCGCTTTTTCTGGAAATTCCTCGTCTATTTTGTCTGCTTTCACCACTTTGTTGATAAAATTCACTTGTCACACAGTAGTGTTGGAAAGCGGCGGATAGTGCTGATCAGCTGCCCCAAGGAGATGCCAACTTATCCACAGTGCGCTGAAGTTAGTTCCGGAGCAGCGAGCTTTGTGACAGCGAACAATTAATCGTTTAAATGCTCGTTACAATTTAAATTCAAATTTAAAATCGAATTTAAAGGAAAGCCGCTTTAAAACGTCATTTCGACAGGATTTTTCGTTTATCTTTTGTCTACTTTTTTTCTGGCATAATAACTGTGTTGCTAAAGTAAAAAGCAGACCTAAAATATTCTTTTTAAATAAATTTTTATACTCTTTAAGAATTTTTTTTTAAGGAGATATTTTTTTCTCAACAACTTTTCGCCGATTTCGCCTGCTGAAAATATCTGGAAAGCATTTTTAAATCTCAATTGGCCATATCAAAAGGAATAATAAGGCAAAAGGTCTCACAGACTAATATCCATCCCAGCCGCTGAGGCGGGCCACAACTCACTGGGCTCTGGGTTACCGAGTCTGGGCGGTATAGCCTCCATCAGGGAAGCCTGGAGGAAATTCCTGGCCTACGTGGGAATTCCTTACGGCCCCCGGTGACAAGGAAATATGGAAGACCGTGATCCTGTTCCTTTCCAGAAGAGCTCAAGGCTGGCACGTACTCCGCCGAGTAATAAAGAGGACGATGCTATGCAGATGGCATTGACTCCAGAACGCGTGACAAGGGAACCCAATAACCTCCATGAGGTTCACGAGCAAATGAGTGGGGTTATATATACTATAACCACACTAGCATCGGGTCAACGGCATATTAACCAGTTCCTCAGGGATCAACTGGCAAAGCTGACTGAGCTTAATGAGACAGCGCTAATTTTCTCTCGTAAAGAATCCTTCTGCAAGGAAACGCAAACGGTGATCAATAGTAGCCAGGCGGTAACGGCAGAAACGCAGACCACACCTCAAGCTATGCCGCATGTCAACAGGGGACACAGAGTTAATTCACCTCGTAACGGAACTCCGAAGAGACCAAGGGACATAACAGCGGAGCAGAGATTAACGCCCCCAAAGAAGAGCAAATCGCGTCAAACCGACAAAGAGATGCAGAAACAGGGCTCGCAACGAGCACAGCAGAGCACATCTAAATTGGCAAGGCCTGAAGACACAGCTAAGGATCAGCAAAAAAAACCCGAGCAACAAAAATCGACTAGGAAGCCAAGGTCAGATGCCATTCGAGTTTCAGGAGTTGGTGGCTGCACCTTTGCCGATCTGCTGAGATCAGTCAAGGGCGACTCGACATTGAAACACATTAGTGGCGATGTACAGGGTATACGCAAGGCAGCAAATGGAGATCTGCTGCTACGTCTCACAAAGCAGCCAGCTCACAGCACAGATGAACTCCAGGAGACAGTCCGAAAGGCTCTAGGTGAAAAGGCGGTAGTCAAGGCACTCACTGATCAAACCAGAGTGGAAATACGCGATCTGGATGAGCTGACCACTAAAGAAGAAATAATTGCGGCATTAAATAACAGTATGGAAGTGACCTCATTCGATATAGACTTTATAAAATCACTCAGAGCCACGAAAGATGGCCTCCAGTTAGCCGTGCTTTCGGTACCAACTTCACAAGCAAATGAACTGGTACGGAAAGGAAAAATTCGCATAGGTTGGACAGTATGCAGAATCAGGAGCGTAGCACAGCCTAAAAGGTGCTTTAAGTGCCTTGAATATGGCCACATATCGCTGAATTGCAGCAGCAAAGCCGATCTGAGAGGCTCATGCTTTAGGTGCTGTCAACCAGGCCACGAAGCAAGAAATTGTGATAAGAAGCCATCATGCTGCCTCTGCATTAGAAATAAGCTACAGCCCACGGACCACGCCACGGGTAGCTTTAGATGTCCAGCATACCAGGAAGCCGCCAAAAAACTAAGATGCTGAAGGTTTTGCAGTTGAACCTAAATCACTGCAAGGCCGCCCAGGATCTTCTGGCCCAGACAATCCGAGAACGCTCTATTGACCTGGCAATACTGAGTGAGCCCTACCGAAACGCTAGCTGTGGCTCGTGGACCACAGATCTAGCCTCAAAAGCCGTGATTTGGGCGTGTGGCCAACCTGCACTTTTTCTTGAAGGCAAAAAACAGGCACTGGGATATGTGAGATCGAAGGTGAGAGGCATCTGGATATATAGCTGCTATCTGCCACCAAGCTGGACTCTTGATGAGTATAGCGAGTGCATAGATGCCTTATCAGCTGATATAAGGGCCCACTCGCCGGCAATTATTGGCGGTGACTTCAACGCCTGGGCAACAGAGTGGCAGTCGCCAACCACAAACGCTCGCGGACGGGTTCTTGTCGAATCATTTGCATCGTTGGACGTGGTTCTGCAGAATCAGGGAAGCTCTCACACCTTTAGCAGAGGCGGGATCGGATCAATTATTGATCTCACCTTTGTTAGCAGCCAGTTAGCGGGGTCCGTGACCTGGAAAGTGAGCGACATATACACAGCAAGTGACCACCTCGCAATTCTGTGCAATATTCAGCTGGAGACTCGTCGTTCAGGAGTTGTAACTAAACAGCATTACAAGGAGAGGACAATGGATCTGCAAGCCTTTAGGGAGGCTATTCAGCTGATTAATGTTGAAGGCGAAGGGGAGGAGATGGCTTGTCAGCTCATGGACGGCGTCAAGACAGCCTGTGACTCCAGTATGTCACGATGTGGAGCTTTCACAGGACATAAACCAGTATACTGGTGGAACGAGGACATTGCCAAGGCGAGGCAACAATGCGTTCGTTCAAGAAGAGTATACTATAGAGCCCGAGGATCAGCAGTCTTTGAGGAGCTGAGAGCTATATACACAGAGAAGAGAAGACTTCTAAAAAAGAAAATCAAGGAGAGTAAAAGAAGATGCTTTCTTGAGCTGTGCGACGAGGCAGAGCATGACCTTTGGGGCAAGGCCTACAAAGTGGTCATGAAAAAAATGAACGGCTTTAAAAACTCGGGTCCGACCGATCACGGAAAGCTAACGCGCATTGTTGAATTTTTATTTCCACCTCAACAATGCAGCCAGACCCGCAGCGCCAACAACCGGATGAATCAACATACTGCAGACATAATCCCAGTCAATGCTCAGGAGATTCTGAAGTTGGCAAATGCAATGCCCGTTAAGAAAGCGACCGGACCAGATGGAATACCGAATAGAGCCCTGAAACTTGCAATGAGTGAGCGCCCAGAGCTTTTTGCGAATGTGTACACCAAATGCCTCACTGAGGGAAGATTCCCATCAAGATGGAAACAACAAAACCTAGTACTTATTCCAAAGCCAGGAAAAGACCTAGAGGATCCTGCATCATACAGGCCAATCTGCCTTTTAGACTCAGCTGGGAAAACACTGGAGAGGATAATCTGTGATAGACTTGCTGAAAAAATTGAAGCTGCAGGGGGACTCTCTGATAGCCAATATGGATTCCGAAAAGCCCGGTCCACGCTTGATGCGCTCACCAAGGTTACTAGCACTGCAAGTAAAGCAATAGAAGGAACGAGGTGGCACGGCGGGAGTAAACAGTATTGCCTGGTAACTACACTCGATATCAGGAATGCGTTTAACTCGGCATCGTGGGACAGAATCCTGGATGCACTGGCAAGGCTGAACATACCCGAGTATCTTTTCAAAATGATAAGCAGCTACCTGCATGAAAGATGGCTACTCTTCGACACAGAGCATGGAGCGCAGGCTTATAATGTCACAGGAGGGGTGCCACAAGGATCGGTACTGGGGCCACTGCTGTGGAATACCATGTACGACGGGATCCTTCGCCTTGACTTCCAACAAGGAGTGGAGATCGTCGGCTTCGCTGATGATGTGGCAGTCGTAACTGTCCAAAAAACTCTACCTGACATCCAGCGGGCAACCAACGAGGCCATCAGCATTATCGCGAACTGGCTCATGCTGGCGGGACTGGAATTGGCGGAGCAGAAAACGGAGGCAGTGCTTATCAGCAGCCGGAAGAAGGTAGAAGTTGCGCAAATCACCGTCGGAGGCACGGCCATAACCTCTAAGAGGGCCATTAATTATCTGGGGGTGATGCTGGACACGCGGCTGTGCTACAGAGAGCACCTAGACGCAGCACACAAGAAGGCCAAGGGTACGGTGCAGGCAGTCACGAGGATGATGCTTAACCACAGAGGACCCAAGTCGGTCAGCAGAAGGCTTCTGTTCAATGTAGCGAAATCGTCCATGCTCTACGCCGCACCAGTGTGGGAAGCTGCGACCAGCAAATGCAGCTACATCAAAGGACTGGAATCGAACTTTAGGCTTGGTGCCCTACGAGTTGCCTCAGGCTTTCGGACGGTCTCCACTGACGCCATCATGGTGATCAGCGGAATCGCACCAGTCGAGTTCGCAGCAAAGGAGGCGAGCGAAATTTTCCGGGAAAAGAAGTCTGTGACGCTGCCATCGGAGATACGGGTAGTCAAGGAAGCGGCGAGAAACAGATGCTTATCTTTGTGGCAAGCAAAGTGGGACAGATCTGCAAATGGTCGCTGGACCCATAAGCTTATCCCAAAAATTGAGCCATGGGTAAACCGCAAACATGGGGAGCTCAATTTCCACTTGACACAGCTGCTGAGTGGTCATGGCTGTTTCAGGCAATACCTGAACCGCTTTGGCCATGAGGATGACCCAATGTGCCCTGTCTGCGGCACGCCAGAAAATGCGGAACATGTGCTGCTCAGATGCCCGCGATTTGATTTACAAAGAGAGGAAACGGAGAGCACCCTGGGAACGAATATTTCCGCAGCAAACCTGATCCCACTGATGCTAGTCAGCCAGGAGAACTGGACAGCAGTCTGCACCTTGGCGGAGGGTATAACTTCTGAGCTGAGACGCATAGAAAGACAGCGAAGGAGAGAAACAGTGAGGCCACGATAGGCCAGCCAGCCTTGTGAAGCCATGCTCCCCGGCGGTCCCGCATTGCTGGTTTAAATTATATGTAGTTAAGTATATATAAGTTTTTGTGAATAAAAAAAAAA